>NW_019168404.1:0-141830 GCF_002303985.1 Durio zibethinus | reverse complement strand
ATTTAATAATATATATTAGTTATTAGGTTGTTAATTGTATAATTAAATATTAATAATTTTTATATTAATAGTTATTAATACAAATGATTAAATATAATAACTTAAATTATAAATATTAATATTTATAACTTAAACTATATAAGCTATTATTATAATCAAATATTAACTAATAAATTTCAAAATAACAATTACAAATCGTTATTAAATAGATTAGTTTATATAATAATTAATAATATTCAATTATATATTATATAATATTATTAATATATATTAATTAAATAAATATTTAATTTATTAGATAATAATGCATTTAGTAATAAACTTATAATGATTATCGATTATTATTATAAGAATTTAATTAAATATTTAATTACTAATAAGTTATTATATAATTATAATTATATAAACTGGTTAATCAGTTATTAAATTTTAAATAATAATTATTTATCATTTAAAATTTAAATACCATAATAACTAAATATAGTTAATTTATAATATTAATTATCAAATAGAAATAAAATTTATAATTTATTATTGGTAATTGTAATTTATATATATTAATTAAATAATAAATTCAATTAATATTAACAATTGCAATAATTTAATATTAAATATTTTATTATAAATATATAATCATTAAATAGATTATATAATTAATTAATAAATAAATATTTATTTAAAGTTATATTAATTAGTATTATTATAAATTTTTATAATAATAGTAATATTTGTTAAAATAATAATAATTATTTAATTATTATTATTATATTATTTATTAGTAATAATAATTAATTTATATATACTTATAAATGTACATATAAGTAATATATAATATTAATTATAATTATAAATATAATAAACAAAAGTAGAATATATAATAAGATATCCACTGATAATTATAACTAGGTAATTTATAATAAATCTTATGAATCTAAATTTACTTATATTTATTAAAAATTATTCAGTTATTTTATTACATTAAGATTATTAAATAATTGTTATGAACAATTATTAACTAATACTAATTTATAATAGTATTAATTTTAACTAGCACGATTGAGGAATAAGATGATTTTTTAATAATTATAATAATTACCAAGGATTAATATTTATATAATTAATAAATTATCCAAATTGTATTAAATAATAGGTATTTAATAAATCATCTATGATGATCTTTTAATCAATTATAACTTATAATAAGTTATTAATATTTGAATAAAATCAAATATATTAATCAAATATAATTATATAATATTTGAATAACAATAAACTTAATAATAAATTCATTTGATAACAATTAAATTTAATAAATTAGTAAATTATTTATTTAAATTTATCCAAGCAATTAATAATAATATCAAATTATTATCATTAATATTGAATTATTTTGACTAATTATTATAACTAATTTTTAATAATATTATAAATTATTATAATATTCATATTATTTACTTAAATAATAATAATATTTAAATGTTATAATAACAAAATAATAAGACAATTTTCATATTAATATAAAATTTAAATATACTTATTTGATTTATAATAATAATTAATAACAAAAAATATTAGTTATGATAGTTAAATTATCGTTATATTTAACTAATATATATTAATTATTAGTAATAAGTAAAAATCATTTATATTAATTATTAAAGTATTAATAATAATTAATACTAATTTATAGTATTGATTGAATTATAATTTATAACATAATAACGTGAACTATTTTTAATTAATAGTTATTAAATTATAGTATATATTTAATTATAAAATATATACTAAATTTATTATTAAATAAATAATTTATTTCAATTAGTTATTATAATAATTAGTGTTATTATAACTTATTAACTAATAATTATTAATAAATAATTGTTAATAGATTAAATTTCATGATTAATCCTTAAATATTAATCTAATTCATTTTAAATTAATAACAATTATTATTAAATATAATAATTAAATTATTATATTTTGTCTACTGTTAGACAAGATATTAAATTATAATAAATGTGATTAATATAGTAAATATTATAATATTATATAATTATAATATAAATAATTAATATTATTATTAATATAATTGTTAGATAAATAAATGACTATGATTAATATTGTTCATTATAAATGTATTTTTTTAGAACTAAAAATATAATACATAATACATATTTGACATGTATATTATAATATATTTAAATATAATATATTTTAATTATAATTAAAATAATATATATTATTACTATAATTGTTTTAATTCTATAGTACTATATTTAATATATTAATTACTTAATTAATTAGTTTTTAATTTGTAACAAAAGGCCATTAGTTCTAATCCAACAATGCATATTTGAATTATAGTATATTAATAATTGTTAGATAATTAATTATCTATTAAATATAATTTTATAAATTAATAATATTATACAAATAACTAATTTATATTAAATTATTATTATTTAATCTTAGTTATTAGTAACTAATTATTATATATAGAATAGATATATTAATTTAAATATATAAATTATCCATAATAAAACATTTTAATTATTGTTAGTTTAATAATAGTTTTGTAATATTAAATAAATTATATTTAATAATTTAAAAATTATTAATTTTTTAATTTGTTTATAGCTAACAATATATTATTAGCTATTATATAATTTATACTATAATATTTAATAAAATGTTATGGAACAAATATTAAAATGTAATAAAATTATTGATATGATTCTTTCCATATCAAAATAAAATATTTTATTTAACTAATTTTATATATTTATAATAAAATATAATATTATAATTTATAAATTTATAATTATAATGGTAATTAATATTTTATATTAAATATTTAAAATATTATAATTGTTTATTAAATTTAATATAAATTTATAATCATATTAGCTTAATATAATAAAAACAAGTATAGTAATTATTAAATAATTATATATTCATTAAATATATTGAATATTAAATAACTAATATTTTATTAGTTATTATAATATTTAAAGACAATTGTTAAGTATATAATAATCAATTAATTTAATTTATTAATTAATAATCATTAAATAATTTAATATATATTTAATTATTAATTAATTAAAAATAAATAGTGAAAATATATGAGAACATTAATATTTTTAGTGTATTATCTAATAATTTAATTAGATAATATATAAATATTATATTTATATTTAATATTTTAGTTCAATTATCTAAACTTATATTAATTGAATAAAAAATTATTTTAATATTTAAAATATTAAATATGTTATTAATGTAATATTTAATAATATAAATAGTTAATAATATATTAATTTTCAATATATTTATTATTAAAATAATAATATCCTTACTTATAATTGATAACAAAAGTATCGATATTGATTATTAATAAATTGATTCTAGATTCAAAAATATTAGTAACTAATTGTCATAACGTATATTATAAGCTTGTATGATTAGAAATAATTTTTTTATGACAAAACAAAGGTCATAGCAATTTGATATTGATATTTGTTCAAATGGCCTTAACTATTTGAATCATTATCAATTATTAATTAATTAAATTAATAGTAAAATTGTTAATTAAAATAGCTAATTTATAATAAATCAATTTTTCTATGACTACTATTGCTTATTTAAAATATTATATACAAAATATAAAATTATATAACAAATTTTAATATTAATTATAATTAGCTATTTTATTATATAATTTATATTATTAATTCCAAATAAGCTTATTTAAAGTTT
Organism: Durio zibethinus; assembly: GCF_002303985.1. The sequence goes on along the minus strand of NW_019168404.1, from coordinate 138,071 downwards.
TAAATTATTTTTTATAATTGCAAAAATATTATTTTTAATAACTTATTTGTTATTAATTTGAATTTGTTTACAAAATCAGTTTAAAATAGTTATGACTATATGAATAATTATCTATCTCAAATTGTTATGATCTTCATTTTGTTATAAAACAATTGTTTTTATTCATACAAGCTTATTCGGAGTAAAATATTGCTAAACTAATAATATTTTAAAAATGAATAAGTAATAGATTTAAAAAATCAATGTATTTATTGAACAAATTCAAATGGTTAAGACTATTAGATTTATTATATAAGCAATGACACCTTAGTTCAAAGGGAATAATTATCAAAGGAAAATAATGTTCATATGAGATAATTTTTCATAGTCAATTTATTATATATATTTAATAACAATTATCATAGTTTTATAGGATGATTTTTTTAATCATATAATAATATGAACATTATTTATTAGCCATAATTATTAATAATTATTTAATAATTGAATATTTTATGTAACTTAGAAAATCTATTATTAGTATTATTTGGATATTATTTATTATTGATATAATAATATATTAAATTATATTATTACCATGGATACTAATTAAGTAAATTATGATAATAATTTGAAATAAATAGAGATTAATTAAATATTATTTATTTAGAATATGCTAATTTAATTAAAGATATAAAAATTAATATCTCTTCCTTATTAATTTATTTGAATAATTAGATATTTGCCTTGTCTCAAATATCAGATTTCTAAATAATTATCTATTTTAATTATTGATAATTTATCATAAAAGATGAAATATACATTTTAAAATATTTATGATTATTTTTAATAATTATTTAACAAAATTCATAAATTATATTATTATTTCATAGCTTATTTATTAATAAATATCGATAATTAAATAATAAAAATTAAATATTTTAATTTAAATATTTAAAATTTAAAATTTTTAATTATTAACATTCAAAAAATGAATAAGCAAAAGGTATGAAAAAATAAATCTGTTTACCGATCAAGTTTAAATCGTTATGACCTTTTGTTTTGACAAAAAACTATTGTTTTAGTTCATAAAAGCTTATCCAAATTAAAGTAATACTAATTTCTTAATATTTCAAAAATTAATAAACAAGAGTTTTAAAAACATTAATTTGTTTATTGAACAAATTTAAATAGCTACGACTATTTGAACAATTGTCTATTTAAAATTGTTATGACCTTTTTATTTTATCATAAAACAATTGTTTTAGTTTGTACAAGCTTATTCCAAATAAAATAAAACTAATTTATTAATATTCCAAAAATTAATAACTAAGTGATTTAAAAAGTTAATTTGTTTATCGAATCAGTTCAAATAGTCATGTCTATATAATATTTAAAGAAATTTGATATAATAATATTTGATTATTAATGATTTATTAATAAATATAATATTATATTTTTACTTAGAAATATAATAGTTATATAAATTATTTGAACTTATATAATATTATAAGTTATTTACTAATTGTATTTGAATTATTCAATTTTGTTTATACTTTATTATAAATTATATCTATAATAGTTATGACTATTTCAATAATTATCTATTTAAAATCATTATGACCAATTGTTTTGTCATAAAACAATTGTTTTAGTTCATAAAAACTTATCCAAAAATAAATAATACTACTTTATTAATATTTCAAAAATTAATAAACAAGAGATTTAAAAAATAAATCAATTTACTGAATCAATTCAAATAATCAAGGCCATTTAAACAACTATCTATTTTAAATCATTATTACCTTTTGTTTTGTCATAAAATAATTGTTCTTCAACAAATAAGAATTTTCTAAATAAAATAATACTAATTTATTAATATTTTAAAAATTAATAAGAGATTTAAAAAAGAAATCTATTTGTTGATCCAATTCAAATAGTTATGAATATTTGAACAATTATCTATTTCAAATTATTATAACCTTTGCTCTATCATAAAACAATTGTTTCTGTTCATACAAGTTTATTTGGAATAAAGTAATAATAATTTAGTAATATTTTGAAAATGAATAACTATGAGATTTAAAAAATAAATATGTTTATCAAACCAGTTCAAATAGTTAAGACTATATGAAAAATTATTTATTTCAACTTGTTATAACCTTTTGTTTTGTCATGAAACAATTATTTAAGCTCATAGAAGCTTGTTTGGAATAGAATAAAATTAATTTATTAATATTTCAAAATTTTATAAGAGATTTAGAAAATAATTCTACTTATGAAATTAGTTCAAATAATTATAACTATTTACACAATTATATCGTAATTATATTAGATACCTAATATTTATCATTAATGATAAATAATTATATAATTTAAAATTATATAATTAATTTTATTACTATCATTGTATATATTTTATAATTTATATACTTATTCAAATACTATTTATTATATACTTAAAATATATTAATAGTTATAATATTAATTTATTATCTAATTTAAATTATTAGTTAATATAGAGATTATAATATTAATAATTTATATTAATAGTAAATTAATATTAACCTTAACTATTAATACCTTATAAAATAATAAGTATTAATAACTTATTAATAGGCTTAATGTTTATATAATATTAACAAACATATTTAACTAATTTAACTTATTAATTATTAAATATTATATTTATTTTGTTATATTAATTATAACAAAATCTAATTAGTCGAACTTAAGTTGCTTGATTATTTTTTGAACTGAACTCATAAAAATCAAAGTACATCTTGAAAATGGAGTTGAACTATTCAATCCAACATCTAATGGCATGTACATAACTTTTAGTTATATAGATATTGATAAACATTTTAAAAGTTGTTTATTAAATATACATCGATAATTAAAAAAATCAATATTGATAATTCATATGACCAGTTCTTATAATTATTAATTATTAAAATATTGTATAAATATTATTAATTAAATTAATAATGAATAATCATAAACCTTATTCTTTATATAAACAATAGGTTTAATATTTTATTAATAAATTATTAATTAATATTTTAATTAATTAGAATTAAATATAGATATAATAAATAAAGCTATTATATTGATTATTAATTATTAATTTATTTAATATATTGTTAAAGATTAAATATATTGTTTTAATAAAGGTTATAATGATTTAAAATAGACAATTGTTCAAATAGTAATAACTATTTATACTTGTTCAGTAAATAGATTTATTTTTTTAAATCTCATTTTTATTAATTTTTTGAATGTTACTAAATTAGTATTAATTTATTCTAAATAACCTTTTATGAACTAAAACAATTGTTTTATAACCAAATAAAATATTAAAACGATTTGAAATAGATAATTGTTATAATAGTATTAACCATTTGAACGATTCGATAAACAAATTTATTTTTTAAATCTCTTAGTTATTAATTTTTGAAATATTACTAAATTAATATTATTTTAATCCAAATAAGCTTGTACGAACAAAACAATTATTTTACAACAAAAGAAAATGTCATAATGATTAGAAATAGATAATCATTCATATAGTCTTAACTATTTCAACTGGTTAAGCAATTAGATTTATTTTTTAATTTTCTTGGTTATTAAGTTTTAGAATATTATTAAATTAGTTTTATTTTATTTCAAATAAAATAGTATAAACAGAACCAATTATTTGATGATAAAATAAAAGGTTATAATGATTCAAAATAGATAATTTTTAAAATAGTCAAAACTATTTGAAATGGTTTGGTAAGCAGATTTACTTTTTAAATCTCTTACTGATTAATTTTTTAAATATTAATAAATTAGTATTATTAATGATATTAATAATGATTTATTTTAATAATTAATTTTAACCATAATTATTTCAAATCAAATTAACTTATTTTATATTTATATCAATTAATTCAATAAATATATATTTATTAATATTAATAAATTAATATAATCATTAATAAATTAAATATTTAATAATTAATAATTTATATATTTAAATTAATTTATATTAGTTAAATTAATATAAAATTAAATAATACAATTAATAAATATGGGTATTTGATATTATTAAAATCAAATAATAAATTTAAATAGATATTATAACTGTATAGATTATACTAAATTATATAATCAATACAATTATTAAATTAATTAAATAACAATTAAATATTTAATTAATTTATAAATAATTATTAAAATTACTAGTTATATTTAATACTATAATATATATTAATTTTAAATATTAAATCTAATTTATTTATATAATTAAATCAAATAGATTAATAAAAGTTAATCTATACAGTTAATAACTAGTAAAAATATTATAACTGAATAATATTAATTTAGTATAATCTATTATGAATTATATTAACTTATTAATTAATAATTAACAATATTATAATTGTTTAAAACAATTTACTTTAATATTTTAATAATTATTTTAATATGAAACCAGTCATATTAATTATCTTTAATATTAATCTATAAAATATTAATAATATTTATTTATTCAAATAAATAAATATTTTTAATTTAATTACTATTAGAATTAAAATATTTAATTATCTATTTTAATTGTAATTATATAACTATATTTTTTATTTAATATTATATAAAATATTTACTTTAACAATTAAATTAATTCAGTTATTAATATTTATAAATTAATATAATATTTAATTATAATATTTAAATATTAAATAAACTATTATTGATATAAATTAAATTATTAATAATAGTTTATTTAATTATATATAATAAAATAATTATTACTTAGTCATAAGTAAAAATCTAAGTGATTTAATAAATGACCTTTTGTTTTGTCATAAAGCAATTGTTTTTTATATAAATAATATTAAAATTAATAATAAATTATTATTATTATATAAATTAGTATTATTTATATTAGTATAAATATATTTATATTAAATAGTAACTTAATATAAATTAAGTTATAATAAAAATTGAAACAAATATATTATAATAATATTGATTAATTTATGAATAATTTTGTTAATTATTATCTATTCCAAATTGTTCTTACCTTTTGTTTGGTTATATGACAATTGTTTTTGATCATACAAGCTTATTCGGAATAAAATAATACTAATTGATTAATCTTTCAAAAATTAATAAGTAAGAGATTTAAAAAATAAATCTATTTACAAAACAATTCAAATAGTTATGACTATTAGAGCAGTTTTATACTTCAAAATTGTTATTCGAAGTAACAATTTATCAAATTTATCTTGATTTGATATTTACTAATATAACATATATTCAAATTAATTAATAAATAATAATTTATAAATTATTATAATTATTATAATTATTATTAATTAAATATATATAATTAAATTAATATGTCACTATTAATTTATAATCAAATTATAATTACCATAATGTTATTATTATACTTATTTATTTATAAATAAATATATAAATTATTTTAATAAATACAATTTTTTTAATAATTAGTTATTATAGATATAACATATCTATTGTTATTCATATTATAATATTAATTATATTAATTATTGATTAGATTTATGAATATAATATTTTATATTAATATACATTATATTGTAACATATAATATGAAACAAAATAACAAAAATTTTAATGATTTGAGATTGATAATTGTTCAAATAGTCATAATTATTTGAACTAGTTTGGTAAACTGATTTATTATTTAAATCTGTTACCTATTATTTTTGAAATATTAATCAATTAGTATTATTTTATTTTGAATAAGCTTGTATGATAAAAAAACAATTGTATTATGACAAAATAAAAGGTTATAATGATTTGAAATAGATAATTATTCAAATGGCCATAATTATTTTAACTGATTTGGTAAAGAGATTTATTTTTTAAATTTCTTATTAATTTAGGAAATATTAATAAATTAGTATTATTTTATTCCATCTAAGCTTGTATTAACTGAAACAATTGTTTTATGACAAATTAAAAGGTTATAACATTTTAAAATAGACAATTGTTCAAATAATAATAACTATTTGAACTTGTTTGGTAAACAGATTTATTTTTTAAATCTCTTTCTTATTAATTTTTCAAATGTTAATAAATTAGTATTAATTTATTCTGAATAAGCTTGTATGAATTGAAATAATTGTTTTATGACAAAAAAATGGTCAAAATGATTTGAAGTATATAATTATTCTAATAGTCTTAACCATTTGAAATAATTAAACAATATTTATTATTTGAAATATTAAAACCAACAATTTTATATTATTAATTATTATTAAATTAATAAATCATAATTAATTATACTCATGACTTAATTGATTTCGAATTAAAGATAATAAAATTAAATATTTAGTAAAATATTAATAGTTTTTCTAATCATTTTATAATAAATCCTAAGTACAATTATTAATTAATATATTTATTATTATAAAATTATTAGATAAAATTAGTATTATATAATTGAATAATCATAAATAATAAATAATTATTATTCAATTAATATTAATTAAGGCTTAAATTATTATTTAACAAATATTACTAGTTTTATAGTATATAAAAATATTGTCTATTTTAGTTTATAATTACTATTCAAATAATTTTAATTAATAAATTTAACAAATAGAAATAAATATAATTTAATTGAAAATTAAATATAAGAATTTATATCCTTAAATTGATAATTTTAAATTTTAAATTGTTAATATTAATATAAATGTATATATTTATATGTAAAATATTAATAATTAAGATTTTTAATTATAAAAGTTTAATTATTTAATTAAAAATTTAAACCCATAAATATTAACTATATAATTATATAATTAAAATAAATTAAAAGTAGTTATAATAATTTATGATTAATCTAATCATAAATATTAATAATAATATTTGATTATTATTATTTATAATAATATTAGGAATAAAGTAATTATTTATTACTTATAATCTTATATAATTTAATTAAATGATTAAATTAATATAAACTAAATAAATATTTTATTAATTATTCAAACAAAATTATTTTATCAATAATCCAAAAAATTAATCATTATTAATTATTAATAATATATATTTATATTAATAAAAATATTATATTCGTTAATTATAATAAATTATTATTATTTATTATTTACTTAATACAATTTGGATTAATTGTATTAGTTTAATAAGGTAAATATTTATAATTAATATTTAAATTATAAATATTAATGATTATTTTAATAAATTAATAATATATTATTATTACTAATAACATATATAGATATTGTAGTATAAATATTAATTTATTAGTAATTTATTATTAATTAATTTTAATAATTTTAAACAATAGTATACAAATTATATTAAACAATTTTACTTTTAGTTATATTCAAATAATACTATAATATTATTAAATTAATACAATAATAATTGTCTACAAATCATTAGTCCAAATTATCGTTAATATAATAATTGAATGGAAATGTTTATCATTATTAATAGTTAATAATTATAAATTTGATTGATATTTAATTTATAATTAATACTAATTTAATAATATTTTGAAAATTAATAAGTAAGAGATTTAAAAAATAATAAATTCCATAATAATTATGATAATTGTTACTAATAGTTTTGTACAAATATGATATGTTTATAAATCACTTAGTTATTAATTTTTGGAATATTAATAAATTAGTTTTATTTTATTTTGATTAAGCTTGTATGAACTAAAACAATTATAGTAATAATACAAATTTTTTTCAAAATAAATTATAATATGTAACACGAATTCATATGACCTTTTGTTAATTTAATTATTGCATATTTTATTAATATTAATAATTAATATCATTTACAATATAATATATTAAATAATATATATTATATTAATTAATTAATTTAAATAAATTTAATCCAATATTATCTATATAATATTTAACTTAAATATTATTAAATTAGTATTATTTTTATCTGAATCAGCTTATATGATAAAAAAAATTGTTTTATGACAAAACAAATATCATAACGATTTGAGATTAATATTTGTTCAAATAATCATAACTATTAGAACTGCTTTGAAAAATAGCTTTAGTTTTTAAATCTCTTGACTAATAATTTTGAAATATTAATAAAGTAGTATTATTTTATTTCAAATAAGTTTTTATTAACTGAAACAATTGTTTTATGAAAAAAAAATGTCAAAATAATTTTAAATAGATAATTGTTTAAATAGTCATATCTATTTGAAATTGTTTAGTAAACAGATTTGTTTTTTAAATCACTTGCTTTAATTTTTCGAATGTTAATAAATTAGTATTATTTTATTCCAAATAAGCTTTTATGAACTGAAATAGTTATTTTATGACTAAACAAAAGGATAGAATGATTTGAAATAGATAATTATTCTAATAGTTTTAACTATTTGAGCTAGTTTGGCTAACATATTTATTTTTTAAATCTCTTATTAATTTTTGAAATATTATTAAATTAGTATCATTTTAATCCAAATAAGCTTGTATGAAAGGAAACAATTGTTGTATGAAAAAATAAAGATCATTATGATTTGAGATAGATAATTGTTCAAATAGTCATAACTATTTGAACTAGTTTAGTAAATAGATTTAGTTTTTAAATCACTTATTAATTTTTAAAATATTAATAAATCAAAATTATTTTATTTTGAATAATTCTATATGAACAGAAACAATTGTTTTATGACAAAACAAAATGTCATAACAATTTGAAAAAGATAATTGTTCTAATGGACATGATTATTTGAACTTGTTCGATAAACAAATTTATTTTTTAAATCTCCTACCTATTAATTTGCAAAATATTAATAAAGTAGTATTATTTTATTTTGAATAAACTTGTATGAATAGAAACAATTATTTTATGATAAAACAAAAGATCATAACTATTAAAAATAAAAAATTATTCAAACAGTTATAACTATTTGAGCTTACTCGGTAAATAATATTAAATATTTGAATTGGTTAGGTAAACAAAATTATTTTTTTAAATCTCTTACTTATTAATTTTTGAAATAATAATAAATTCAATTTATTTTACTTCGAATAAGCTATAATATGAATTGAAAAATTTGTTTTATGATAAAAAAAAAAAGTCATAACGTTTTGAAATAGATAATTGTTATTATAGTCTTAAATATTTAAACTGGTTCGATAAACAAATTTATTTTTAATTCTCTTAGTTATTAATTTTCAAAATATTATTAGATTAGTAATTTAAACTTATTAAAAGTTTTTTAATTGAGTTGTCATAAAACAACAGCTAAATAATTAGAACAATATAATAGTTATTGTAATTAATTAAAATATTTATTACTAATAATTTATAAATATTTATAAAATATTATAGGAAAAAACTACAAATAATAGAATTTATTATTAAATTATCCTAATACCTAATAATAATATTAATATTATTTATTATTAATATCAATATTAATTATTATTAATTAATTCTATATTAATAATTTAATTAAATTTATTAACTGTTTAGTTGTCTAAATAGTCATAACTATTTAAATTTGTTCAATAAACGAATTTATTTTTTCAAATCTTTTGCTTATTAATTTTTTGAATGTTAATAAATTTAGATTATTTTATTCCAAATAAGCATGTAAGATGTAAAACAAATATTTTATGACTAAACATAAGATTGGAACAATTTGAAATAGATAATTATTCTAATAGTTTTAACTATTTGAATTGGTTTGGCAAAAAATTTTCTATTTTAAATCTCTTATTAAATTTTGAAATATTATTAAATTAGTATTATTTTTAACTAAATAAGTTTCTATGATAAGAAATAATTGTTTTATGACAAAACAAAAATCTCAATGATTTGAGACTGATAATTGTTGAAATAGTCATAACTATTTGAACTGGTTTGATAAACGTATTTATTTTTTTAAAATCTCTTACTTATTAATTTTTGAAATATTAAAAAAATTAGTAATATTTTATTTCGAATAAGCTTGTATGATAAAAAAACAAATATATTATGACAAAATAAAAGGTCATAACGATTAGAAAACAGATAATCATTCAAATGGCCATAATTATTTTAATTGATTCAATAAACAAATTTATTTTTAAATCTCTTATTATTTTAGGAAATATTAATAAATTAGTATTATTTTATTCCCTTTAAGCTTGTATTAACTTAAATAATTGTTTTATGACAAATCAAAAGGTTATAATGATTTTAAATAGAAAATTGTTCAAATGGTAAACAAATTTTTTTTTTAAATCTCTTTTTTGAATGCTAATAAATTATTATTAATTTATTCTAAATAAGCTTGTATGAACTAGAACAATTGTTTTATAACTAAACAAAAGGTCAAAACGATTTTAAATAGATAATTATTTTAATAGTCTTAACCATTTGAACTGATTTGTAAACAAATTTATTTTTTAAATTTCTTACTTATTAATTTTTAAAATATTATTAAATTAGTATTATTTTAATCAAAATAAGCTTGTACGAACAAAACAATTGCTTTACAACAAAAAAAAGGTCATTATGATTTAAAATAGATAATCATTCATATCGTCGTAACTATTTTAACTAGTTCAACAATTAGATTTATTTTTTAATTTTCCTAGTTATTAAGTTTCAAAATATTATTAAATTAATATTATTTTATTCTAAATAAAATAGCATGAACATAACCAATTGTTTAATGACAAAATAAAAGGTTATAACAATTTGAAATAGATAATTATTCAAATAGTCAAAATTATTTGAAATGGTTTGATAAACAAATTTACTTTTTAAATCTCTTACTAATTAATTTTCTAAATATTAATAAATTAGTATTATTTTATTTTGAACAAACTTATCTTAACAAAAACAATTACTTTATGACAAAACAAAAAGTAATAATAATTTGAAATAAATAATTGTTCAAATAGTTATATTTATTTGAACTGGTTTGGTAAATAGAATTATTTTCTAAATCTCTTATAATTTTTTGAAGTATTAATAAATTAGTTTTAACAGTAAATTTATTATTTTATTAATAACTAATATTTAAATGAACATTTAAAGATTTGTTAATATTATTAACAAAGTAGTACTATCGATTAGTACTTATTAAACAGTTTATTGTTATCGATTAATATTATCGATATTATAGTATAATTTGAATAATATTAATAATAAAGCTTATCATTATTAAATAAAATAATCATTTAATTAATATTTTAAATTATTATTAAATATTAATTATTTATTTTAAACATTAAATTTTAATAATTATAATTAATAGTTATTATTTAAAGTAATAATTATATCAATAACATTTAATATAATAAATTTATTAACAATAATTTGCATGGTTTTTATATATATTAATTTAAATATTAATATTATTCATATTATAATAATTATTATTCAAATTAGGATATAAAATAGTATAATTAGTATTATTTTTAACCGAATAAGCTTTTATGATTAGAGATAATTGTTTTATGACAAAACAAAGATCTTAACGATTTAAGATTGATAATTGTTCGAATAGTCATAACTATTTGAATTGGTTTGATAAACATATTTATTTTTTAAACCTCTTATTAATTTTTGAAATATTAGTAAATTAATATTATTTTATTTCAAATAAGCTTGTATGATCAAAAACAATTATTTTATGACAATACAAAAGGTCATAATGATTTGAAATATCAACTAATTCAGTAAACATATTTATTTTTTAAATTTCTTATTAATTTCCACAATATTAATAAACTAGTATTTTTTATTTCATCTAGGGTATTTATAAATATATATAAATAATTAATTATACAAGTATAATTTTTTTAATGATACTAATATAATATCATTAGTTCATACAAGTTTATTAAATTATAAATGAATATTTTAATATTTGAAAAAATAAATTTTTTTACCAAACAAGTTTAAAAAGTTATGATTATTTGATCAATTATTTTTATAAAATCATTATGACCTTCAATTCATAAAAGCTTATCCAAAATAAAAAGAATTTAATAAGCAAGAGTTTAAAAAAATAAATTTGTTTATCGAGTAAATTCAGATAGTTACGACTATTTGAGAAATTGTTTATTTAAAATCATTAAGATGTTTTGTCATAAAATAATTATTTCAGTTCATACAAGCTTATTCAAAATAAAATATTCTAATTTATTAATATTCCAAAAATTAATAAGTAAACTATTTAAAAAGTGAATTTATTTGCGAAATTAGTTCAAATAATTATGGTACTAATTATAACTATTATTATACTTAATTTATAAATAATTAATTTAAAGTAATTATAATTATATATTATAACATTAAATATAATATATTTATAAATTATGAATATGTATAATCAATTATACATATAAATTATATAATTGTTTAATAATATATAATTCTAATTCTAATTAATATAAGAAATTGATATTATAATAAATATCAATTTTTAATTAAATAATAATTTGTTATAACTTAAATTTAAGTTAATTAATATATAATAATAAATATTATATTATATATATTATTATATATTGTATTAAAATTAATACAAATTATAAAATAGTATATACTAGTTGGTATTATAAATTATTATTTTATGAGTCAAATTTGATTTTATTATACGAATATAAATATTATTATTCATAATTCTAATTATGAAAAGTATAACAAATAATTGCTATAATATTTATACTAATTATAATAACAATTTGATTATTATAAATAATAATTCTATAAAAAATATTAGTTATGATATTAAATTATAATTTAATTTGTTAACAAATATTTCTAATAATTGTTTAAATATAACTATATAATAAAACATTCAAAAATAATTTAATACTATATTTTAAAATTAATAAAATTTTAATATTATTAATAAAGAAATCACTTAGTAAGTATATAGTTATTTATTAATATTATAATAAAATAGAATTAATGAGTAATTGCTCTCCTCAAAAATTATAAATAATAATTGTGTTCATTATTTATTTTACTATTTGATTAATTAAATTAGTATTATTTCTAAGTTTAAATTATTTATTTTATTGTTTTATAAAATTGAATAATTTCATAATTATTTAGTTATAATTATTAACTATTTATAATTTATTAATTAATGATTATAATCTATTCATATTTAACAATAAATATATTATATTTTAATAATAATTATAATAAATTGTATTATTATATAAATTAATATTATTATAATTATAGTAAATTATTAATCAAATAATTAAAATAAATTTAATAATAATTGTTATATATTTTTAAATTTATAATAAATATTATTATATTAGCAATAAAATTAGTTAACAAATACCTAAAAGTCAATTATTTTCCTTGTCACTATTTCTTTTCAAGTATAGTAAGAACAAATTATTGCTATTAAATGTCAAAAAAAGCTCCAACTTCCAAATTTATATATAGAAGGCCCACAAGTGACCAAATAGCAAGATAATCCCCAAAGTAAATTTATAAGTGTGACAAGAAGCTTGGATTGAAAAAATCTTTCTCTAAACCAAAGCCTACATCAAATACTTGTAGCAGACTAAGTTGAAATAGTCATGATTATTTGAATAATTAACTATTTCAACTTATTTGACCTGTTATTTAGTAATAAAATAATTGCTTTAGTTCAAATAAGCTTTTTTGAAATAAAATAATACTAATTTATTAATATTCAAAAATTAATGAGTAAGAGAATTAAAATTTAATCCTTTTACCAAATATGTTCAAATACTTATGACTATATGAACAATTATTTTAGCCTTGAACTGATTAAAAGTTTTGAATTAACAAAACAGAAATTTGCCTAACTTGAATCAAATTCTCTTAATCTCAAATTGAACATTTTTCCAGCCTTTTATCTTGCCAAAACTCATTTAGGAACTAAAACAAACAAATTCTGGAAACAAAATGGGTTCATGGCATGTTTGGGATAAAAGGGATTGACCCCCTCTCTTACCCGATCAATCCTTGGGCCAAAAGGATTGATCCATTTTTCTTCCAGTAGGCAAACTCCTGCAAATTTATCAAGAACCAATCGATCCCTTATCAAGATTCAAAAAATAATTTGATTAGATAATAACAATTTAAAAAATCTCTATTATATTTGGAAATGTTTAACTTATTAATTAAATATATTGCTAATATTTGAATAAATAAAATAGGTATAAGTTTATAAAAATTAAAATAAATAATTATTATCAATTCTTTATAATAAATAAATATTTAATTATATAATTATATAATAATTAGAACTCTATTTTATTATATAAGCAATTATTTGTATATTAGTAATAATCAATATTAACAAGCAATTTTAAAAAATAATAAGAAAATAGATAATTATTTATCTATTAATTTGCTATTTAAATTAAATATTATTTAATTATTTAAATATTCTATTTATTGATTTTAATATTTAATATTAATTAATATAATTATTAATTAAGTTTAATATAATAAAGGATAAATTAATTAAATAGAAAATTAATATATTTCTATTTTCAGAATAATAATTAATAATAAAAATTGAATAAACTAATATAAATAATTGTAATTAATTATTTATAATAATTAATCTATTATTAATATTATATTATATATTAATAAAGTAATCTAATTAAAAATGAATTAAGATTAATAAATATAATTAAATATTTATATTTTAATTAATTATGAATAATAATTTAAAATTAATCTACATATTATTATAATATTTATTATTATAATATTAAGTATTTTCTTATTCTTATTAAATTAATTTATTAATATTAATTTTAACTATTTAATAAATATAATATATAAATAGATATTTATATTTAGTTAATATTATACAAATAATAAATTAAAATACAATTTATTAATTATTTGTATTTTAGTAATTATTTTAAAATAATTTATTTTAAATTATTAAATTATGATTAATAAATTGATATGAAGTATAGAATTGATTTATTAATTAATATTTAATAATTATTTTTTATTGAACACCTTGAGTGCAAACTGAACATGACCTTAACCAGAACCTGTTTTGATACCAACTATCATAGGCTTGGGACTTATGCCAACACTCTGTGGAGCATTAGGTTAGAATATTAAATAATTTAATAGATTATAATGATATTATTTTGATTTATTATTTTGAAAATATAGTTTTTTATGCTTTTAACTATTAATCATTAAATCATTTAATTAGTTATGAAAAGTAAATTTTACGTATATAGTTATTTTATTATAATTAAGTTAATAATTGTTTGTTATTAATAGTCAAATATTAATGTTATTTTATTAAAAATAAATTATTAATTAAAATATTAATTATTAATATTTCAAACATTAATAAGCAAGAGATTTAATAATTGAAATTATAAACTATCACATGAGGGTAGACTTGATCAATTTTATAATAAATTTGTATTATTTTATTCAAAAAAATCTTTTATGAACAGAAAAAATTATTTTACGACAAAGCAAAAGGTTATAGCGATTTCAAATAGATAAATGTTCAAATAGTCATAATTATTTAAACTTGATTAATAAAAATATTCATTTTTTAATATATGTTAATTTATTTTAATTAACAACTATATTAATAATAGTAATCTACTAAATAGTCATAACTAATTTTGGATAATAAAATTACTAATATTATAAAAATATTATAATTATTATATTATAATAATATTAATTATTAGTAAAATTATATAAATTACTATTTTAATTAGTTATATCATATAATATTATTTATATATTATTAATTAAACATACTAAATTATTATGAATATATTTTATAATTAAATTCTAAATAATTAATAATAAATTTAATAATTAATAGTATAATTATTTAAAATTATAAATATTTAAGTTATAATAAATAATTTATTAGAAAAATTAATATATTCACTATTAATATTCAATGTAGTAATACCCTAAATAACAAAAATAATTAATTCTAATCAATTAATTAGAATTAATTATAATCTATTAATTATAATACATAATTATTAGTATCATTATAAAATTGAATAATTATCCATAATCACAATTTGATTAATAATAAATATATTAACGATAATTTTAAATTTAACAATTAATCACTAAACTATTAATATATAATTTAAATAAATTATTTAAAAAATGATTAATAAATTAATAAAAAATTGTTTTATAAAACTAAATAAGTATATGACAACAATTATAATAATCAAATTAATATTATATAAGTCTAATTTAAAATTTAAGTAATAAACAATTGTTTATTTATTCTATTAATTATCTATTTTAAATAAATAATTATTAACTATTAATAATAATTAATATGAATAGATTATAATCATTAATTAATAGAATAAATTAGTTAACTTAATTAATCTAATACATAGTTATAATAACAATTGTCTTTATTCAAATTTATAAACTTTAATTAATTAATAATTATTTTTTATATATATTATATAATAGAAAATAATTTATACTATAATATATTCATATTATAATTGTTACAAATTTGCATAGGTGGAGTTGCTTGGAGATTTTTTATAATAAATAATAAGATATTATTATTTTAAATAACATTAATTAAATTATAAATAAATAACTATTAGAGCAGTTGTATACTTCAAATTGTTAATATGATAAATTATTAATATCAAATCTTAATATTATATTATTTTAATTTTTCAAATGTCCTACTTATTAATAAAAATTTTATGAAATATCATTAAATTTATTATTAATATTAATTATAGTTTATTAATTTTATTAATAATTCAATTAATAATACGTTTATATATTAATAATAAGTTATTATATATTAAATTATATAATAAGTTAAATTATAATAATTAATAAGTAAATGTTTATCATTATAATATATTTAATTTATTTAATTATATAATATTATTATATATTAAATATTTAAATTAAATATTTATTATAATATAATAAATATTATATAATTATATTATTAATTTAATTATATAATAATATTAATTTTATTAAACAATTGAATAATACTTATGTATAATTTATCAAACTAATATTTAGATAATTAATAATATTAAGTAATTAATATTCTGTTATATTAAATAATTAATAAGAATTTATTTAATATATTGTTGAAGATATATTATTTTCTTTAAATAATTAATACTAAATTAGTACAATTATTTGAAATTGCTAATTTCAATAATAATATTTAAATTATAAATATTAATACAAATAATTATATTTGTATAATTATCAAATTTTCCTATGACTATTAATAATTTAAGTTAATTATATAATTAATACTAAACAAGATTTAGTATTAAAATATTTTTAGTATTAGAATTTTAATTAAATTTATTAATACATTTGCATAGCTAATAACATAAAACAACAAAATTCACACCGAATAACTTTGATCCAATTACCAGTGATATAATAAGAGTTTTACGAGCCATCATAAAAATTATTTATGAGTATTAAATAAATAATTATAGTAAATATTGTATATTATAACATTTATATCCCAAATGTTCAAATATAATTATTAAATAAGTATTAAAATAACTATATATAAATATAATATATATAACATATATAAAAATTAAGATATTTAAATAATTATTATTTATAATTATATTGTATTATTAATAATTTATTATTATTAATAGTCTTATATTTATATTATATTAATTACTAATAAGCTCGTATACAAACTAATAATTTATAATATTATAATTAGCATATAATTAAATAATAACTATTAGATATATTAAATAAACAATAATAAATTTATATATTATAAAATGATAATAATATGATTTATTATTAATTAATTATATATTAATAAATTCATTAATTTAAAATTAGGGTGAAATAAAATAATTTATTACTTTATTAATATACTTTGAGATTTAATTTATTATAAAAATCTTTTACTTATTACTATAATTATTAAATTATAATTACTACAATAAATTATTAATATAAAAATTGAGAAGTTGAAGATTTAAAAAATAAATCAGTTTTCATAATTTTAATACTATATAATTGGAAAATTACTAATAATTTATTAAATTGTAATTATTATTACAATTAATTAATGATCGTAACTATTAATTATTATAAAATTTGATTATATATATTTAAAATAATTATTAATATCCAAATATAGTCACAATTGTTATTAATAGTAATAAATTAAATAATAATAAGTTTATATTAGATGAGAATCCCTATGTGAACCCTCATTCTCTAATTTTATAAACGTAATATTAATTGAATTATTAATAAAATTAATAAACTATAATTAATATAAATAATAATATTAATAATAAATTTAATGATATTTTATAAAATTTTTATTAATAAGTAGGAGATTTGAAAAATTAAAATAATATAATATTAAGATTTGATATTAATAATTTATCATATTAATAATTTGAAGTATACAACTGCTCTAATAGTTATTTATTTATAATTTAATTAATATTATTTAAAATAATAATATCTTATTATTTATTATAAAAAATCTCCAAGCAACTCCGCTTATGCAAATTTGTAACAATTATAATATGAATATAATTATAGTATAAATTATTTTCTATTATATAATATATATAAAAATAATTATTAATTAATTAAAGTTTATAAATTTGAATAAAGACAATTGTTAATTATAATTATGTATTAGATTAATTAAGTTAACTAATTTATTTTATTAATTAATGATTATAATCTATTCATATTAATTATTATTAAGTTAATAATTAATTTATTTAAATAGATAATTAATAGAATAAATAAACAATTGTTTATTACTTAAAATTTAAATTAGACTTATATAATATAAATTTGATTATATATATTTAAAATAATTATTAATATCCAAATATAGTCACAATTGTTATTAATAGTAATAAATTAAATAATAATAAGTTTATATTAGATGAGAATCCCTATGTGAACCCTCATTTTCTGAAATATAAATTTAATTAATTTATAATATTATTACCATTATCTATATTTATATTTATAAATAATTGTTTTAATAATTATGATACTATAAATGTTTAAACAATTATTTTTGTATTAATTTAATAAACTAATACCCAATTTTGTCATAAAGCATTATGATATAATAACATAAAATAATAATTATTTTATTATTAAGTTATAATTATTAATATTTAATAAAATGAACCAATTAAAATTATTAAATTAATAATTTTAATTTACAAATAATAGAATTATATAATATATATTAATAAATTATAAATAACACTAATTATATTATAATTATGAAAATATTAACATCAAGTTCATTAAAAATATAGTTATAACTTATAATTAATAAGCATTTATCCAATAATATTCGGTAATAATATTATAATAATAATATTTATTAAATTAATAAATAATTTATTAATATAAATTAAAATAATTTCAATTTTAATATTATAATTTAAGTAATAAAATTAATAATAATATTAACAATAATATGATTTATTATAATTGAATTAATATTATAATTATAATAATTATTATTTTCATATTAATTAAAATTATAATAATATTAATTGAATAATAATTCAAATATTAAAATTATAATAACAATCTTCCTTATAAATTATTATAATTTATGATATTTATAATTATAATATAAATAGACTATTATAAGTATGTATAATAACTATACATATTATAATTATAATAATATGAATTATTAATATAAGTCTTATGTTAGTAGTATTATTATACTTATATATATTATTTATATTATAATATAAGTTATATTAATAAATTAGTTATATCATATTAAGATTATATGATTAACTATTATATTAAAATACCTAAACTATTTATTATATAAAATAGTATATAAAAGAATATATTGTTATAATTCAAATAGTTATGAATTAAAATATTATATAACAATTATATAATTAATTAACTTATTAAACTAATATCTAATTACTATCGATTAGTACTTATTAATTAACTAAATTAATTTTTTCAATTATTAGTATAATTGATTGTTTATAATTATAATTAATCAATATAATTATAATTTAAAATATAACATTTAATAACTATAATTATTAATATATTTTATTATAATAAATAACTTTTATTAGTTATTTATTAATTTTAATAATTATAAAAATTAATCAGTAAATATTTAAATAAAAAATTAATCAAAATTATTTTATCAAATTATATTAATGAGTAATTAATATAATATATTATTAACAATTGTATATTAATTTATGATATTGAATTAATTAATTCATATGAGATTTATCTAGTTAAATTATTTGTATATTAGTAATAATCGATTCTTAGTTATAATTGTTAACTGTATAGATTATAACTAAGAATTTAAATGATTCTTAGTTATAAATCTAATTGTATTTATTTTAAAAATTATTTTATTTAATTTTAATAATCAATTTAAAATAAATATTATATTCAATATATATTAAATAATATAAAAGAATTTGATTTAATTATATATATAAATTGTTAAATATTAATTATAATTTAATTAATTATTCAAAATATTTATTTTTATATCAAATAGATTTGTATTTTAAATTATTATTTAATAATTATTATAATAATAATATTATTATAAAATAATATTAAATCAAGGGGTTATAGATAATTAATAAAATTATTAATAGGTATGAATAAATAACTAGATTTATTTGTATTAATTATCCAAAATAAAAATACTTAATTATCATAATTTAAGTTATTATAATGTATTAGTTTTGATAATATTATTAATACGATAATAATAAATATTTATTATAATTGTTATATATATTAAAACAAATTTAAAATAATAATTATTTTATATTTTGCATATTAATAATGTTATAATAGTTTAATAGATATAATAATGATAAACTATATCATTGTCTTAATTATTATTAATATCTTAATAATAACAATTAAAGTTATTAATTATTTTTTAGAATATTAATTAAATTAATTAAACTACAAATTAATAATAATATTAAGTTATAATAATCTCTATTTTAAAATTAGTAAATATATTTAAAAAATTTATTATATAGTATTATTATATAATTTAGTATTTTATCAAATAATTATATTATTTTAATAATAAATTTTTTGCTTAACTTATATGCTCGATAGTTAATAATAATAATTACTAAGATTAATATTTAATTCAAGAGATCATTCATGGAAAGCTGAAGAGGAGAGGCATGATATTGGAAAAGATGCTTCAAGAGCCAAGAAGTGTGAGAGGCGATTGCAATGGAAGAGTCTGGGATTGCAAAGATTGTGGAGTGTATAGAGGAAACGAACATTTCAGGTCTAATTTGAAGGATTTTAAATTATAATTGGTGCTTATATTTTTATTAATTATCAAAATATAATTGATTTCAAACCATAAATAATTATTATAAATATTAAGAAATTATATTCAAATTAATAATAATTTGACTTATTGGTGAGTGAATTATTACATATTGTATATGGTAATTAAACTCAATTATAATTTAATTAGAATATTATTAAATATGAAAATGGTTATATGACTTATTTGAAGGTTTAATATTTTATTAATACTATTTGAAACAATATTGTATTATTGTTTTAAATAATAGTAATAAATCTATTTTAATCAATAATTATTAATTAGATTAAAATGGGCATAATTCAAAATGATAAATATTTTAATTATTTTAAATTAAATTAAAATTATTTAATTTTTATTTTAATATTAATAATTTAATATTTAAATATTAATTAGATTCAATTAATAAATATAGAATTTTTTTAATTTTATTTAATAAATAAGCTATGAATTAGAATAAGAATTATCAGAAATAATTATTTAAATAATTATTAAAATCGATAATTAAAATATTTTGAGATTGATTTTATTAATTTTTTTCAAGTAATTATTCAAATCAATAAATATATATTTATATATATTTAAATAAATAGTTAAAATAATATACTACAATATTGTAATAATTATAATATTCGAATAATTTTTTCAGTTATATCCAATAAAAGATTATTTAATTATAAATTAGTATTATTTATCGAACAATTTTAAATAATTATGGTCATTTGAACAATTATTGATTTGGAATCGCTATAACCTTTTGGTTTGTCATATAAGCTTACTTCGAATAAAATAATACAAATTTATTAATATTAAGACAATTAATAAGTAAAAGATTTAAAAAATAAATCTATTTATCGAACAAATTCAAATTGTTATGACTATCTGAATAATTTTTTTATTTCAAATTCTTATGACTTTTTTGTTTTGTCATAAAGCAATTGTTTCTATCCATACGAGCTTATTCGGATTAAAATAATATTGATTTATTAATATTTCAACAATTAATAAGTAAAAGATTTAAAAAAAATAAGTTTACCAAACAAGTTTAAATAGTCATCACTATTTGAATAATTATCTACTTCAAATCATTGTAATATTTTGTTTTGTAATAAAACAATTGTTTCAATTCATGTTAGCTTATTTGAACAAAATATTTCTTAAATATTATAGTATAAATTATAGTATTACAATAACTTTAATTTTATATATTCCATAATAATATATTATTATTATACTATAAACAATTGTTATAAATATATAAAATAATTAAATTATCTTATTAATATAATTATTTTATAATTTAATAATTTGAATAATAATATTATCTAATATAATTTAATTTTATTAATTATATTATACTTAAATATTTTAATAATTATTATAAATAATAAATTTATATATATTTAATATATATAATTATATATAATTTATAATAATTATTGTATTAATAATACAATAATTTATTTTAAATAATTAAGTATATTATTTTAATATAATAATAAATATTAATTATTATAATTAATAATAATTTATTAATAGTAATTAATATATATGTCCAATATTAAATTAATATATTAATATTAATACATTATACTATAATTGTAATTAATATAATTAATTATACTATTGTAATTTATTATAAAATAAAATATTATAAGATAAGATATTTAATGTTATATTAAATAAAATTAATATAATAATTATTAAAATAAATAATATTAAATAATATTATATTGTTATAATAAATAATAACAATAAATATAATTATAATTATAATTATTTTCATAAATTAATTAATTTAATTAATTAATATATTATAAATATTATATTATAAATTATAATTAACAATATATATTAAATTAGACTATTTTACAATAAAATAATTTATTGTAGTATTAATTATATTACTAACTATATAAATATAAATATACTATAGTTATAATAATAAATATTATTAGTACTATTAGAATAATTATTAAACCAAATAACTATAATAATTAATTTATCATTAATAATTATTAATTAAATAATAAAAAATTAGTATTTTATTAAACTATTTATTAGTTAAATAATATATATTATTAATAATTTTACGGAAGAGATTTAAAAAAATTTATTAATTTTAAAACACAAGAATAATTATTTTTTTAATTATACAAATTAATTTATCACTTGAAATATATATGATTAAACTATTATAATTATTTATTATGCTAATCTGAAATATTAGCAATAATTATAAATAAATATTAATTAATTGAAAAATAGATTTATTTTTAGAAGTAATTAATTCAAAATTATTTTGTTAATAATACTAAACAAAAGCTCACGATGATTTGAAATAGATTATTATTCAAATTGTCATGACTATTTGAACTTGTTCGGCAAACATATTTATTTTTTAAATCTTTTACTTATAAATTGTTGAAATATTAATAAATTAATATTATTTTATTTCAAATAAGCTGGTATGAACAAAAACAATTGTTTTATGACAAAACAAAAAGTCATAACAATTTGAAATAAATAATTATTCAAATAGTCATAACGATTTGAACTTGTTTAGTAAACATATTTATTTTTAAATCTTTTACTTATTAATTGTCTTAATTTAATAAATTTGTATTATTTTATTCAAAATAAGCTTGTATGAATAGAAAAAATCATTTTATGACAAAGCAAAAGGTTATAGCAATTTTCAATAAATAATTGTTCAAATAATTATAATTATTTAAACTTGTTCAGTAAATAGATTCATTTTTTATTAACTACTAATAATTAATATTATTATATTAATATATAATTTAGTTATTCTTATATTTAACTATAATATTTAGTAATGTTATTAATTACATAAATAATAATATTATATATTAATTAAATATAATACTATAATAATCATTGTAATAATTAAACAATTCATTAGTTCAAATAAATTTTAAAATATTATAATTAATATAATTATAATATTAATAATACTATATTAATAATATTATTATATTATTAACTATTTATAAATTATTACTATTATAATAGTTTATTATATATATTATTTAATATATAATTTATTTTATAATAATAATATTATATAAAATATAATTTAATAAATATAAATTAAATATTTTAATATAAATAATTTTAATTAATTATTATAATATTAAGATATTTAAATAGTTCAAATAATTGAATAATTAATTATTTATATATATTATTTAATAATTTTAATAATTATTTGTATAAACAAAAGAAATAATTATAAGATAATATATTATAAAATAATTATCTTTATATTATTTTCATAATAAATATAAATTACAATTATAAAATGATTATTATTGTATTAAAAACTTATCCAAAATAAAATAATACTACTTTATTAATATTTCAAAAATTAATAAACAAGAGATTTAAAAAATAAATCAATTTACCAAATCAATTCAAATAATCATAGCTATTTGAACAACTATCAATTTTAAATCATTATTACCTTTTGTTTTGTCATAAAACAATTGGTTTTCAATAAATAAGATTTTTCTAAATAAAATAATACTAATTTATTAATATTTCAAGAATTAATAAAAGATTTAAAAAAGAAATCTATTTGTTGATCCAGTTCAAATAGTTATGATTATTTGAACAATTATCTATTTCAAATTGTTATAATCTTTGCTCTATCATAAAACAATTGTTTCTATTCATACAAGCTTATTTGGAATAAAGTAATAATAATTTAGTAATATTTTGAAAATGAATAACTATGAGATTTAAAAAATAAATTCGTTTGTCAAACCAGTTCAAATAGTTAAGACTATTTGAAAAATTATTTATTTCAACTTGTTATAACCTTTTGTTTTGTCATAAAACAATTATTTGAGCTCATAGAAGCTTGTTCAGAATAGAATAAAATTAATTTATTAATATTTTAAAAATTTATAAGAGATTTAGAAAATAATTCTACTTACGAAACCAGTTCAAATAATTAAAACAATTTACACAATTATATCATAATTATATCGTAATTATATTAGATACCTAATATTTATCATTAATGATAAATAATTATATAATTTAAAATTATATAATTAATTTTATTACTATAATTGTATATAATTTATAATTTATATAATTATTCAAATACTATTTATTATATACTTAAAATATATTAATAGTTATAATACTAATTTATTATCTAATTTAAATTATTAGATATAATTTATAAACAATTATAAGTTTATAAATTAGTTATATTATAATATAATATGATTCTATAATTATGATTATGTTCAATTGTTTTAATATTACTAATTAATATTTAGTAATATTAATAATGAATTGATTATTAATATCAATTTATTTAATGATTAATATTAAATAATTAATTATTTATTATAATTATTAAACTTAATTATAAATAGTTACTGTATGTAAATAATTAAATAAATAATTAAGAATAAGCTAACTATATACTGTTTATTATTATATAAATTATATAATTACTATTATATTAATATTATAATATTTAACTTTCAAATAATATTAAAATTTGTATTTATTAATATATAGTTAAATCATTATATATTTATAAATATTACAAATAATTAATTATATAATATATTTATAATATGATATTAATAATAATATTTATAATTATTATATTAATACTATAAAATATTAATTTATATTTGATAAATTTATTAATATTTCAAAAATTAATAAGTAAGAGATTTAAGAAATAAATTTGTTTATCGAGCCAATTCAAATAGTTATGACTATTTAAATAATTATCAATCTCAAATCATTAAGATATTTATTTTGTCATAAAACAATTGTTTTTTTATCATATAAACTTATTCTATTAAAAATAATACTAATTTAATAATATTTTAAAAATTAATAAGTAAGAGATTTAAAAAATAAATATGTTTGCTGAACCAGTTCAAATAGTTAAAACTATTAGAATAATTATCTATTTTATTAATAAAATAATACATTTACTATTAAAACTAATTTATTAATACTTTAAAAAATTATAAGAGATTTAGAAAATAATTCTATTTACTGAACCAGTTCAAATAATTATAACTATTTGAGCAATTATTTATTTCAAATCATTATTACTTTTTGTTTTGTCATAAAACAATTGTTTTTGTTAAGTTTGTTTTAAAATAAAATAATACTAATTTATTAATATTTGGAAAATTAATTAGTATATTTAAAAAGTAAATTTGTTTACTAAACAATTTCAAATAGTTTTGACTATTTGAATAATTATTTATTTCAAATTGTTATAACCTTTTATTTTGTCATTAAACAATTGGTTCTGTTCATGCTATTTTATTTAGAATAAAATAATATTAATTTAATAATATTTCAAAACTTAATAACCAAGAAAATTAAAAAATAAATCTAATTGTTGAACTAGTTAAAATAGTTACAATGATATGAATGATTATCTATTTTAAATCGTTATGACCTTTTCTTTTGTCGTAAAACAATTGTTTTGTTCGTACAAGCTTATTTTGATTAAAATAATATTAATTTAATAATATTTTAAAAATTAATAAGTAAAAAATTTTAAAAATAAATTTGTTTACAAATCAATTCAAATGGTTAAGACTATTAAAATAATTATCTATTTAAAATCGTTCTGACCTTTTGTTTAGTTATAAAACAATTGTTCTAGTTCATACAAGCTTATTTAGAATAAATTAATAATAATTTATTAGCAATCAAAAAAGAGATTTAAAAAAATAAATTTATTTACCATTTGAACAATTTTCTATTTAGAATCATTACATTCTTTTGATTTGTCATAAAACAATTATTTAAGTTAATACAAGCTTAGAGGGAATAAAATAATACTAATTTATTAATATTTCCTAAAATAATAAGAAATTTAAAAATAAATTTGTTTACCGAATCAATTAAAATAATTATGGCCATTTGAATGATTATCTGTTTCAAATCGTTATGACCTTTTGTTTTGTCATAAAATATTTGTTTTTGATCATACAAGCTTATTTGAAATAAAATATTACTAATTTTTTAATATTTCAAAAAATTAATGAGTAAGAGATTTAAAAAAATAAATATGTTTATTGAACCAGTTCAAATAGTTATGACTATATTTGAACAATTATCAGTCTCAAATCATTAAGATTTTTATTTTGTCATAAAACAATTATTTCTTATCATAGAAGATTATTTAGTTAAAAATAATACTAGTTTAATAAGAGATTTAAAAAAGAATTTTTTTTGCCAAACCAATTCAAATAGTTAAAACTATTAGAATAAATATTTATTTCAAATCATTCCAATCTTATGTTTAGTCTTAAAATATTTGTTTTATATCTTACAGACTTATTTGGAATAAAATAATCTAAACTTATTAACATTCAAAAAATTAATAAGCAAAAGTTTGAAAAAATAAATTTGTTTATTGAACAAATTTAAATAGTTATGACTATTTAAATAATCACAGATTTAAAATCATTATGACCTTTTTGTTTTGACATAAAATAATTATTTTAGTTGATAAAAACTTATCCAAAATAAAATAATACTAATGTTTTAATATTTCAAAAATTAATAAACAAGAGTTTAAAAAAATATTTTTACTAATAGTTATAACTATTTGAACAATTGTCCATTGAAAATCGTTATGATCTTTTGTTTTGTCACAAAACAATGGTTTCAGTTCATTCAAGTTTATTCAAAATAAAATAATACTAATTTATTAATCTTTCAAAAATTAATATGTAAGAGATTTACAAAATAAATTTGTTTTCCAAATTAGTTTAAATAGTTATGACTATTTGAACAATTGTATACTTCAAATCATTATATAACCTTTTGTTTTGTCATAAAACAATTATTTCTGTTCATATAGGCTTATTCAAAATAAAATAATACTAATATAATAATATTCCAAAAATTAATAAAAAAGAGATTTAAAAAATAAATTTATCTACCAAACTAGTTCAAATAGTTAAGACTATATGAACAATTATCTATTTTAAAATTTTTTTTGCCATAAAACAATTTTTTCAATTCATCCTAGCTTATTAAGAATAAAATGAAATGAATTTATTAATATTTCATAAATTAATATGTAAGAGATTT
This sequence comes from Durio zibethinus, assembly GCF_002303985.1. Next base: position 109,558 of record NW_019168404.1, on the reverse strand, counting down.
AAAAAATAATTCTATTTACCTAACCACTTATATTAATAAAATGAATTTATTAATATTTTAAAAAGTAATTAATAAGGGATTTAAAGACTAAATCTATTTTTCAAAATAGTTCAAATAGTTATGACTATTTGAACAATTATCTATCTTAAAACATTATGATCTTTATTTCGTCATAAAACAATTGTTCCTTTTCCTACAAACTCATTTGAATTAAAATAATACTAATTTAATAATATTCCAACAATTAATAAGTAAGAGATTTAAAAAAATAAATGTGTTTACCAAACTAGTTCAAATAGTTAAGACTATTAAAACAATTATTTATTTCAAATCATTCTGACATTTTGTTTAGTCAAAAAATAATTATTTTAGTTTATACAAGCTTATTCAGAATAAAATAACACTAATTTATTGACATTTAAAAAATTAATGAGTAAGAGATTTAAAAAACTAAATCTATTTATCGAAAAAGTACACAAAGATATGACTTTGTGAATAGTTGTTCTAATTATTTAAAGTCGTTATAAGCTTTTCTTTTGTCATGAAACAATTGTACAATTAAATAAATTAATATTAAATATAGTGACACCAAGAAAGGTTTGTTTAAACTTTGAAAATCATATTATTTATTTAGTACCAAAATATAAAACTTAAGAACATGTACTAAATAAATCTTTTTCAAAATCTTGATCAAGTTTATTTAGCTTTAATGTTTTTTCATTTCAAAATAAGGATCAATTCAAGGCTAACAATAATAATTGTAAATTATAATTATTAAAATTAAAATTATATTATTAAGTAATTATATAATTTTGCTATAAATTAATATTTATTAACTACAAATAATAGAATTTATAATTATTATTAATTATAAATAAATATAATTATATATTAATTATTTAATTAATTATAATATCAATTGATATAAATATATTATTAAAATATTGTCATTATTAATTAATAATTTATTTATATAATACTTAGAATAAATTATCATTATTATATAATATTGGTTATAAAGTTTTATAACTAATATATAATTATATTATTATATATCAAATTATTAATATAGAATTAATTAATATAATATTAAATTCAAATATTATTAATATGAAAATTGTCTTATTATTGTTTATATTATTACAAATAATAGAATTAGATCAATATTAATATATAATGAATATATTATAAATTATTATAATTATAAAAATAATTATTGTTATATATTATTTATTTATATATAAATAATATATATTTATTATATAAACTACATTCATATTATAAGCTATAATTATAATAAATAAACAAGTTAAATAATTATATTATTTAATAATTATTTTAATAAATTATATTATTATATTATTAAATAAGAATTATTTACAATATTATAAATATTAATTATATATAATATAGTTTATAAATATAATATATTTACATTATATTATAAGATAATAATTCCATATTATTAGATAATATTGTACTAAATAAATTATATAATAAATTAATAATATTTATTTATAGTTATTAATAGTAATATAATTAAATTATATTAAATTTATAATTATAAAAATTATAATTTAAATTATTAATTCAAATATAATTTCTAATTAATTAATATTAATTTTAAATCTTATTAATTCAATTATTATTATTAAATAATATGTATTAAATAATACATTTTTATTATTACTAATTATGGATATTATAAGTATTTAATGAAATATTATTTAAATTATTTTAAATATAAATTCTCAATAATAATTATATTATTATTTTAATTATAATAATATTATAATTATAATTGTAATATAATTTTTAATTAAACAAAATTAGATATTAATTTTAATAAACAATATCATTATAGAATAATTAATATTATAAATTCAAATATTATAATTAATATACTTTATTAATAGTTACAAACAATATATTATAATTAATATTATAATCAGTTTTAATTTATTTAATAATATTATTTAAATTATTAATTAATATATTGATTAATATTATTAATATTAATAACTATTGGTAATAAATCTGATATAATAATTTAGTTTTAAGTATAATGTAGAAATTAAAACATAATTAAATAAAAAAATAAATTATTTAACTTGTTTATTTATTATAATATAATAACTAGATATTTTATTAACATAATATATTAATATATATTTAAATAAATAATTGTACAATTGTCACTTAGATGTCCTAATTTATTTAATTAAATTTATAATAGTCATAACTATTTGTAATGGTTAGGCCAACATATTCATTTTTTAAATTCATTACTTATTAATTGTTAGAATATTAATAAATTAGCATTACTTTATTCCGAATAAGACTATATCAATAGAAATAATTGTTTTATGACAAAATAAAGGGTTATAACAATATGAAATAAATAACTGTTAAATTGTTATAACTAATTGAACTAGTTTGGTAAACAAATTTATTTTTTAAATCTCTTATTAATTTTCAAAATATTAATAAATTAATATTATTTTATTCTAAACAAAATTATATTAACAAAAACATTTGTTTTATGACAAAATAAAAGAATATAATGATTTGAAATAGATAATTATTCATATAGCCTTAACTATTTGAACTAGTTCAACAAATAAATTTATTTTTCAAATCTTTTAATTATTAATTTTCATAATATTATTAGATTAGTATTATTTTTTAATTAATTAATATTTATATAATATCAATATATTTATAATTATGTATTAAATTTATATTTTTAATATAAATTGTAAATTTATATTAATAGTTATATAAATTTATGAATAATTTATTTACTTATTCAGTTAAAAATATTACCAATTTAATAATATTTTAAAATTTTAATAAATAAGAGATTTAAAAAATAAATTTTCTTGCAGAACTAGTTCAAATAGTTAAAAGGATTGGAATAATTATCTATTTTAGTAACAACAATTTATTAATTAAACAAATTAAATTTATATTATAAACAAATGCTCTATATTATGATATATTAATATAGAATATATTATATTTTTTATTATCTTTAAAACTATTTAATTATAACTAAATAATTAAATTTATTTTTATACAATTATTACTACTAAATTAATAATAAAATTTATTATTTGTAGTAAATAATTTTTGAAAATATATTATCTATATTATAATAAAATAATATTATAACTAATTAATATACATATTACAAATAATAATATCAATATTAGGTATAATTATTCAAATAAATAATTGTCTATTATCTATTTCAAATAATTTATTATTAATAATAATACTAATTTATTGCCTTTTGTTTAAATATTTTTAATAAATTAATACTAATTTACATAATTTAATAATAACTATTATTATGAATAGTTACTTTATAATTATATATTTATATAATTTATTAATATTTTTAAAGTTAAATTATTAAATTTAAATATATTATTATTAAAAATTATATTAATATAATATAATTTATTAAAGTATGTATTAATTTTATAATTAATATAACTATAAATTATGATAATATTAATAAGTTAAATTAATATATAAAATAATTAATTATTATAATGTTATATTTATTATAACATTATATAAATATCCAATATTTAATTTATATAAAATTATAATTATATTATTATAATTTAAATTAAATTATATAGTATTAATTTAAATTATTAATATTATTGTTTAATATAAATATTATAATATTTAAACATATATTTATAATATATCTATATGCTAATAATTTAATTATTAATAATTGATACAATTTTTAATAGAAACTTAAATTAGAATAATATTCAAATAGTTATATAAATATTAAACAATTAACAATTTCAAAAATTAATAAGATATTATTTTAAATCATTATCACGTTTTGTTTGGTCATATAACAATTGTTTTTTATCATACATGATTATTCGAAATAAAATATAATAATTTATTAATCTTTCAAAAATTAATAAGAGATTTAAAAAATGAATCTGTTTACCAAACCGATTTAAATAATTATGACTATTTGAACAATTCTATACTTCATATCATTATAACCTTTTGTTTTGTCATAAAACAATTATTTCTATTCATACAAGCTTATTCAAAGTAAAACAACACGAATCTAATAATATTCAAAAAATTAATAACTACAGGATTTAAAAAATAGATTTGTTTGCCAAACCAATTCAAATAGTTAAGACTATATGAACAATAATCTAATTCAAATCGTTAAGACCTTTGTCTTATCATAAAATAATTTTCTCAATTCATACTAGCTTATTCGAAATAAAATAAAATGAATTTGTTAATATTTCAAAAATTAATAAATAAGAGATTTAAAAAATAATTCTGTTTACCTAACCAATTCAAAAAATTATACTATTTGAACAATTATATATTTCAAATCATTATTACTTTTTGTTTTGTCATAAAACAAATGTTTTTGTTCATATAAGTTTATTCGAAATAAAGTAATACTAATCTATTAATATTTCAAAAATTAATAAGTGATTTAAAATAATAAATTATAATTAAATTATTATATTAGTCATAATCGATAATTATAACAATAAATTTGAATTAATTATCTTTAATTATTATTTTATGTTATTAAGACAAAATTGGTTTATATTATGTTAATAATTAATAATTTATAAAATAAGTTATAATTATATTAATAGATTATTATATATAAGTTATAAATTTAATTATATATTATTTTTTATTAATTTATTATTATTGTATTAACTATACAATTGTTAATTATTATATTATTATATAATAAATTAATTAATCATTATACAATTTATTTTAAAATAGTTTATAAACTATATCAAATATTAATTATAATTAATTTTATAAAACAATTGTTAATTATTAATATCATTATATTTATTAAGTTATATATAATAATAAATTTATATAATCTCATATTATGGTAATAATATTATTATATTATTATAATTTATGATTATATTTGAATAATTTCTAATATTAATAAATTGATATTATTTATAATTTATAATATACTATTTTAACAATAGTATAATTAATAATAATGTATAATTCAATATATTATCAAGACTTAATATTAATTAGTAATATTAATAGTATATTAATTCAAATATAATTTAAATAATAATTAATCATATATATAAACTTAATATTATTAATATTTTAAAATAATATTCCAAAAATTAAAGAGTAACAGAATAGAAACTATTGTTTTAACATAATATAAAATTATTATATTATATATAATAATTTTATAAAATAACTTAATACTATTTTTATAATATTATATAACTATAAATAATAATATTTTTTATTATATAATTATAATAATATTATATATTATAAATCTAATAATATATATAATTTATTTTATTAATTATTTAAATATATAATTATTAATATATAATTTTTATATTAAAATATTTTATTAATAATTAATTTATTTAAATAAATTATAGAGATATACCAATAAATTAATTAGAATTAATTATTAATATTAATATTAAAAAATATTAATTATGATATATAATTATATTATATTATATATAAATTGTTAGCATATTAATCATGTATTTAAATGATTTGCATAATTTAAATATTATAATTATTAATAAAATAATATTTATGGTATACATATTATATCAATTTAATTCAATAAAATTAAATATAATTTTAATATTTTAATATTTATATTATAATAATTATGTTAAAAATTGTAACTATAAATTTATTATAGAAATTAAATATTTAATTTTTAAATTAAACAAATTTAAACTTAAATTAGAATAATATTCAAATAGTTATGAATATTCGAATTATAAAGATTTCAAATATAAAAAAATTAATAACTAAGAGATTTAAAAGGTAATATTTTTCTAATTATTTATTTGTTGTTTTATGACAACTCAATTAAAAATTTTTTAATAAGTTTAAATAACAAAAGGTATGATTCAAATTTATTAACAAATTATTAATTTAGTACGATTTGAAATAAATAAATGTTCAAATTGTTATAACTAATTGAACTAGTTATCCATATTAATTCAATTTATATATTAGTTATAAATTTATTGTTCATATACTATTATATAATAAATTATTCAATTATTTTATTTATTATAATAATAACTATTTAATTATTAAATATAATTACATATTAAGTATAAATTATTAAATTATTATATAATTTAACTATATAAATATTTATGTTTCACAACAAAATAAAAGGTCATAATGATTTAAAATAGATAATCGTTCATATAGTCTTAACTATTTAAATTGGTTCAGCAATTAGATTAATATATTATTTAAATTAATAATAATAAGTTTATTAATTATATAATTATTTATAATATATTGAGTCAATATATCATTAAAGTATAATAATATCTAATTTATTAGTTAAATTAATTTAATATTTTATTTAAATATTATTAATATGAATAATTATATATTCATATTATTACAAATAATAGAATTAATAATATTAATATTTTTGTTCATACTAGCTTATTCGGAATAAAAGAATTTAATTACTTATTAATTCTAATAATTAGCTTAATTATATATTAGATAATTATTATAGCTAATATATCATAATTTAATTACTTATACCAAATTATTATATATAACTAAATATATAATTATGATACATTATAATACATGCATATTAATTATTAATATTTAATAATTTGTTTAATACTAATATTTAATTAATATTTATATTAATATTTATCTAATAGCTTAATTATAATTAAATATAATAATTAATAGTATAATTAATAAATATTAAAATTATTAATATATAAATAATATAGGTTGATACCCCATGACTATTTTTCCTTGATTGCGAATTGATTTTGCATATGATTGCATTCCACTAGAAATTCATCATTAGAGTCGGTTTGAATATCTACTAATGCAAAAATATATGACAACAGAGAAAGCCATGAGCTCTTGTTAATATGGATGCAAATGACGATGGTGGATAATTGCTGTTGGTTTGCTACTGCTGTAGAGAAAAAGTAAAAGCAGTGGGTTTTGAGAAAATTTTAATGAAAGCTATGGCAGATTAAAATGATTATATTATAACTAATATAGATTATATTAGTTATAATAAATAGTTTATATATTTTATTTTATTTTGCTTAACTATCGATATTTTATATAAATAGTTAAGCAAAAAATTTATTATTAAAATAATATATTTATTTAATATATATACATTAATATAATTATTTGATAAAATACTAAATTATATAATAATACTATATAATAAAATTTTTAAATATTTTTAAAACTAACTTTAAAATAGAGATTATTATAACTTAATAATAATATTATTAATTAGTAGTTTAATTAATATTTTATGAGTAACAATATTTATTAATAAATAACTTATTTAATAATAATTTAAGTATAATATAATTAATAAAATTATATTATATTAGATAATATTATTAATTAAATTTTTATTTAATAAATAATATTAATATTAATAATAATTATTATATATAAAATAATTAATATATCTTATATATTTACTAGTTATTATTATAACTTATAATTTATAATTTAATATAAACTCCAATACATATATTATAAATATAATTTTTTAAATAGATTATAATATAATTATTAAAAACAATTATATCTATAAATTCTAATTATTATAATATTAATTTTTTATTATAGTATTAATAATTAATATATTACAGATTAAATAATTTCTAATATTAATTATAATATTAAATACTAAAATAGTATTTTCATATAAATAAATAAATATTATTATACTTATTATAACTAATAAATTAATTATTATTTAAATAATAAGGATAGATTAAATTAAATTTAATATTATATATTATTAAAATTATAACAAAAACTATTTTAATATTTTGATATAATTTAATAAATAGTTAATTATATACAATATTTTATATAATTATACAAATTAGTTAATAAATTTATTAATTGATTATATTAAATATTAAAATTCACATATAAGCATATGTTATATATACTAAATTAATATTAATTGTGTTCATACAGAATAATTATTCAAACCAATTATTAATTATTAATAAATAAATTATAATAGTTTATAATATAAGCAAAATTATATAATACCCTACGTATATATTACTACGTAGTAATCACAAAACAATTGTGATTATACTTTAAATTCAATTACTTAATAGGTTAAACTTAATTAATCTAAATTTATTAAAATTTATTGCAATAAATAATTAATAAACATCTTATTATAAATTTTAATTGAATTATTATTTAATCCAATATTTAGATTATAATTAAATTTGGTTTAATTGGTCAATTATCATTATATATAATGATATATATAAAAATTATTATAATTAATATTTATATAACTATTTAATATTAAATTTATAATAAATATTATTATATATATAATTAGTAATATTATTAGTTATACCAATTAAGATAAGATTAATAATATAAATAATTATAATTATTAATTAATTATTTAAAAATTTGAATTTAAAATATTAGTATAATCATTAAATCAAATATTAAAAATTATAATATATATTATTCAAATTATTTTATTGTCCTAATAGTAATTATAACAATAGTTCATCTTATATAAACTATATAATTAATATAGTTATTAAATAAATTATATAACATGTTATATTAAAACTAAAAATATTAAATAAAGATTATACTTTGTTATAACGAAGTATTTAAATAAAACTATTATAATATTATATAATTATAATTATGACCTTTTGAAACAAATATTTTTTATTCATATGAAAATAATAAAATAGGTATAGTCTGAATAATATAATATTTATTATTTTATTAGTATAATAATATTATTTTATTATAATTATTATAATTTATATTTATAAATAATATTGCAATAATTAGTATTTGTAATAATTACTAGTTATATATAATTGAAAATATTATATCAATTAATATAAGCTTATTCAAAATAAAATAATACTAATTTATTATTAATATTATATATAATTATAAAATTAGTTATTTAAAATATCAATTATTTTATTATTATATAGATATAATATGAGTATTATAATAATTAATATTTATTATTATAACTAATGTAATAATTAATATTATACTAATGTTAATCAGTATTATAATTAGTTCTAATTAATATTAAAAATATTATAGTAAATTGTTAATTGATAAATAGTAACTTCATTTATAAATATAGTATAATATATAATTATAATTATTTTATGACAAAATAAAAGGTCTTAATGATTTGAAATAGATAATTGTTCAAATAGTCATAACTATTTGAACTTGTTCGATAAACAGATTCATTTTTTAAATCTCTTACTCATTAATTTTTTGAATATTAATAAGTTAGTATTGTTTTATTTCAAATAAGCCTATATAAATTGATTCAATTTTTTATGATGAAACAAAAGATCAAAACAATTTGAAATAGATAATTATTTAAATAGTTATTACTATTTGAATTTATTTGATAAACATATTATTTTTTAAATCTTTTACTTATTAATTATCGAAATAAGTTTGTATGAATAGAAAAAATTATTTTATGACAAAACATAAGGTCATAGCAATTTGAAATAGATAATTGTTCAAATAGCTATAACTATTTAAACTTGTTCAGTAAATAGATTCATTTTTAAAATCTCTTACTTGTAAATTTTAGGAGTATTAATAAATTAGAATTATGTTATTTCGAATAAGCTTGTATGAACAGAAACAATTATTTTTTGACAAAACAAAAGGTCATAATGATTTGAAATAGATATTTGTTCAAGTAGTCATAACTATTTGCACTGATCAAGCCAACAAATACATTTTCTAAATCTATTACTTATTAATTTTGAATTAGCATAACTTTATTCTGAATAAGACTATATGAATAGAAACAATTATTTTATGATAACAATTTGAAATAAATAATTGTTCAAATAGTTATAATTAATTGAACTGGTTTAACAAATGAATTTATCTTTTAAATCTCTTACTTAATAATTTTCAAGATATTAATAAATTGATATTATTTTATTCTAAACAAATTTATATGAACAAAAACATTTGTTTTATGACAAAAGGTAATAATGATTTTAAAATAGATAATTGTTTAAATATTCATTATTATTTAAATAGCTTCGGCTAACAAAATTATATTTTTAATCTCTTACTTATTAATTTTTGAAATATTAATACATTCGATTTATTTTATTTCGAATAAGTTAGTAAGAGCTAAAAAAATTGCTTTACAATAAAATAAAATGTCATAAGTATTTGAAATAGATAATTATTTATATAGCCTTAACCATTTGAAGTGGTTTTGCAAACAAATTTATTTTTTAAATCTCTTAGTTATTAATTGTCAAAATATTATTTGATTAGTATTATTTTATGACAATAAAAGGTTATAACAAATTGAAATATATAATTGTTCAAATAGTTATAATTATTTCAACTAGTTTAATAAATAAAATTATTTTTTAAATCTCTTACTTATAAAATTTTGAAATATTAATAAATTAGTTTTATTTTATTATGAATGAGCTTGTATAAGCTGAAATTAATTTAACTATTAAATTTTAGAATATTAATTAATTTAATTATTTTATTCGAAGTAAGCTTGTATGAACAGAAACAATTATTTTATGACAAAACAAAAGGTCATAACGATTTGAAATAAATAATTGTTCAAATAATCATCACTATTTAAACTTGTTCAGTAAATAGATTTATTTTTTAAATCTCTTACTCATTAATTTTTAAAATATTAATAAATTAGTAATATTTTATTTCAAATAAGCCTATATGAATTGATACAATTGTTTTATGACAAAATAATTAAATATAATAATTTATATTTAAAATTTATGATATAACAAATTCATAATTAATTGAATTATATTAATAATAGTTATTAATTCAATATAATATGAATATTATACATAATATTAATATTATATGTTAATATTATTATAAGTCATTTAACAATTATAAAATGATATTTTATCATGTTACAAATTAATTTATAAATTAATAAATTATTATTATAACATTATTAATAATAAATAATAAGATATTATTATTTATTAAATTAACATTAATTTATAAATTTTTTATAAGAGCAGCTATTTAATATATCAATATGAGTAAAATAATTCTAATTATAATTATAAATCTATTTATACAATTTTAATAAATTTAACGTTTATTAATATTAATTAATATTAAGATTAATTTAGTATAATAAAATATAGAATGATAAATTATATAAACTATTTTGGTAAATAGATTTAGTAATTAGTAAATTAATAATGTTTTAATAATAATCTTTATTTAGTATAACTAACTAAATATTAATTTAGTATTATAGTAAATAAAATAAATTAATTGTAAACTTTTCAATTATTAAAATAATTGATTTTAAAATAAGCTATTCAGAAGTTTTGTTATTATAGTCATTTAATCAAATAATTATACTATATTTATATTCTATTATAAATTATAATAATATATAAATTATTTAAATTTTCTATTAATATAAATTATAAATTTATTAATAAATTTAGATTACTATAAGTGTAGAGTATAATTAATAATATACAGTTTAATTAAATTAATTATTATGGATAATTTAAATATTTATAATATTAAAATACCAATAAATTTAATAATAATTAATTTATACTATAAAATGTATAATAACAATTATTCAAATAAATCATTATGGCTATATTATTAATATTAAAATAGATAATTGTTCAAACACTATAAGATAAAATATATATAATATTATATATATATATCAATTAACAAATATAAATAATATTAACGAATCAATATCTATTAATTAATTAATTCTATAATATATATCATAAATTAAAATAATTTTAATTAATATGAAAATAATTTATATTAATAATATTATAATTAACCATAAATTATTATATATATTTAAATAACTCAATCTTATTTTTATTAATAAGTTAACTTTAAATATTATAATATTATTGAATTTAAAGTATAATCTTATTATTATTAAGATTATTTAATAATTAAATATCATTTATAATTTAATTAATAATAATATTATTAATAAAGTAGTACTATTTTATTTTATTAATTAATTATAATTGTTCAAAAATTATAATATTTGGATTATTATGATTATAATTAATATATTTTTAAATATTAATCAATATTATATTATTAAATATTAATATAATAATTCATATTATTATTAATTAGTAGTTTAATAATATATAATACTACCATTTAATTATTTAATGATAATAATTAAATATAGTTTATATAATTAATTATAATTAAATAAAACTAATTATCCTTAATATATGTATTAATATAAAAATTTAATGTTATAATAGCTTGTATTAATATTTATTAATATGATATATATTAATATTTAAACTAATTTATTAATATATAATTAAAATATTATTAATTATTTAAATATTTTAATAATAAATAATATTATAATATTATAATTATAATATATATATAAATTGAATAATAGTATTGTAATATAAATATAATACTAATAATCATTATTAAAATCTTAATAATTTATAGTATTATGTTAAATATAATATTATTAGTATAATAAATATATTTTAATAATTATATTAATATAAGTTATGACTATTTGAACAATTATCTATCCCAAATCATAATGATCTTTATTTTGTCATACAACAATTATTTCCTTTCATATAAGCTTATTCGGATTAAAATGATACTGACTTAATAATATTTCAAAAATTAATAAGAGATTTAAAAAATAAATATGTTAGCAAAACTAGTTCAAATAGTTAACACTATCAGAATAATTATCTATTTTAAATCATTCTATCCTTTTTTTTAGTCATAAAATAATTATTTCAGTTCATACAAGCTTATTTGGAATAAAATAATACTAATTTATTAACATTCGAAAAATTAAAGCAAGAGATTTAAAAAATAAATATGTTTACTGAACAATTTTAAATGATATAACTATTTAAACAATTATCTATTTAAAATTATTTTGACATTTTGTTTTGTCATAAAATAATTGTTTCAGTTAATAAAAACTTATCTGAAATAAAATAATATTACTTTATCAATATTTCAAAAATTATTAACCAAGAGATTTAAAAACTAAAGCTATTTTTCAAAGTAGTTCTAATAGTTATAACTATTCGAACAAATATTAATCTCAAATCGTTATGATCTTTGTTTTGTCATTAAACAATTTTTTTTTATCATATAAGCTAATTCAGATAAAAATAATACTAATTTAATAATATTTTAAAAATTAATAAGTAAGAGATTTAAAAAATAAATGTGTTTGCCAATCAATTCAAATAGTTAAGATTATTAGAATATTATCTATTTCAAATCATTTTGACCTTTTGTTTAATCATAAAATAATTTTTTCAGTTCATACAAACTTATTTGAAAGAAATTAATACTAATTGAATAGGAATTAATTGGCCAACATTTGCATAGCATGCATTGAAATTCATATGCATTGCATAACATACACTACTTTCAAGAAAGTATAGTGTATAAATTCAAGAAGCAGGGGTGTTCCAAGATCCCACATAGAGAAGATAGATGTGAAGACATTTTCAAAATTGAAAGAAAAACTTGTCAGGTAAGTTCCTAATCCTTGAAATAGGATGTCTTTTGGTATCAGGGTTGATTTATAAGACCTTTGGGCATAATCTCCTGAAATTCCTTCAAACACAACTTTCAACTCCTTTGGACATGATTGTCAAGGAGCAATTTACTTTCCAAAGTCGTGGTGCCTCTGTTTAGATAAGCAATTTATTTTTCCAAAGTTGTTGAGCCTCTGATTAGAGGAGCCATTTATTTTTCCAAAGTCGTTGAGCCTCTATTAGAGGAGCCATTTATGTTTCTCAAAGTCGTTGGGCCTCTGTTTAGAGGAGCTTTGATCAAAAATAAAAAAAAAACAAAACAAAAAAAACAAAAAGTAAAAAGGTCGAGTTGAGTCTTGATTGGGTGTCTACGTCTTTGTGCAATTTCTGTTTCACAGAAAATGTGCAAAGAGGGGCAGCTGTAGACATCCAATTTGGTCTAGGCCCAGATCAATTGGGCCTGGTCCAAATAGGTAAGTCTATGTTCTTTTTTTTTCTTTCTTTATTTTATTTTCATTTTTTTATTTTTATTCTATTTCTATTTTATTTTTATTTTTATTATTATTATTGTTTTTTTTATATATATATTTCTTTTATTTTTATCTTAGGTATTTACTTATTTATTAATATGTATATATCTTTATTATTATTATTATTATTTTCTTCCTGTTAATATTTATGTATAGTCAGATTATGTATTATCTCATTATGTTAATTTTATTTTCTGTTATTTTCTTGATTTATCTATTGTGTTTTATTGATTTTATTGTTTATTATTTGGTTTAGCCGATTGTGAATTGGATTGGGATTCAATCAGAAGAATTCCAGTTGGACTTCAAATGATTGAATCCCCGATCCAAAGAGGAATTGGATTGATCAGACTCTTTCTAATAATCCCTATAAAAGGGGCATCTCTGGAAACACAGATACATAGAAAACAGTGAGGAAAGAAGCTACTGGTTGAGGAAAAAAAGCAAACAGAAGATTTTTGAAAGCTAGAAAGGGTTTAGAGGTGTTAGAATAGCTTTAGGAATCGAAAAAAAAATTTGGAGATTTTTGGCGAAATTTTTTTCTGGAAATTTTTGGAAAATTTCCAGATTTTGGTGAACTTGCCGGCAAAAGTTGAATTTTTCGATGACTATTCCGGCCAAGTTTGAAGTTTTCGACCAGCTGCCTTAAGCCGAGCTATTCCGACGACTATTCCGAGCCGACGTCCTGAGCCACATTCTCCGAGCCGCTCCAGGTTTTTTTTTTCTTTTATTTATTTATTTATTTTTTATTTAGATTAGGTTTATTTAATATTCTTTATCTTTATTTTATTTTTATTTTTGTTTTACTTTTTTTTTTATTTTTTATTTTCACTTTTATTTTGTTTTATTATTTTATTTTCTTTAAATAAAATCCAAAAAAAATACTTTTTTGGAAAAGTTGAAAGTAGCAATTTTCCTTAAAAAAATAAATTTTCAAAAAAGAGTTTTTGAGGAAAAGTTGAAAGTATCAAGTTTCCTCGAAATTAAAGTTTCTAAAAAATATTTTTGGGGAAAAGTTGAAAGTATCAATTTTCCTTAAAAATAAATTTTCAAAAATGAAGTTTTTGAGGAAAAGTTGAAAGTATCAATTTTCCTTAAAAATAAATTTTCAAAAATGAATTTTTGAGGAAAAGTTGAGAGTATCAATTTTTCTCGAAATTAAAATTTCTAAAAAATATTTTGGGGAAAAATTGAAAGTATCAATTTTCCCTGCACAAAAACAATCACTCTTTTCTCCCTTTTTATTTTTTAATGTTAAATAATCCGACGATGGAGCCTCTACAAGTGAAACAGTAGTTTTCTTGCATACTCTTGAGGTGAGGGGATTTTCTCAATTTTCTGCTAAAAGAATTAGAGTCAATTGAGAATAATTTTCAATAATTAATTACTTGGTAAAATTTTAAGGCTCATTGGATAACACAAATTTAAGCTGGTACTATCTTTTGATGGGCATTGTGAGGCTGCTATAACCTTCCTCACACGTAACCGAACTCCCGAACCCTGTTCTGGTTAGTAGACCTGAACCTATTCTTTTAAGGACCCTTAAATTTAGGTGTTCCCTGAAATGACAGATTTCTTAGGTGGCCAATCGCACCTAGATAAAAAAGATTGGTGGCAACTCCTTTAAGTCAATGTCTAATGATAGATCCCCGGATCTAGACGTTATGACAATTATTATTATATAATAAATTAATTAATCATTATACAATTTATTTTAAAATAGTTTATAAACTATATCAAATATTAATTATAATTAATTTTATAAAACAATTGTTAATTATCAATATCATTATATTTATTAAGTTATATATAATAATAAATTTATATAATCTCATATTATAGTAATAATATTATTATATTATTATAATTTATGATTATATTTGAATAATTTCTAATATTAATAAATTGATATTATTTATAATTTATAATATACTATTTAAACAACAGTATAATTAATAATAATATATAATTCAATATATTATAAAGACTTAATATTAATTAGTAATATTAATAGTATATTAATTCAAATATAATTTAAATAATAATTAATCATGTATATAAATTTAATATTATTAATATTTTAAAATAATATTCAAAAAATTAAAGAGTAACATAATAGAAACTATTGTTTTAACATAATATAAAATTATTATAATATATAACATTATAATGTATATAATAATTTTATAAAACAACTTAATACTATTTTTATAATATTATAATAACTATAAATAATAAATAATATTACTTTTATTATATAATTATAAATCTAATAATATATAAAATTTGTTTTATTAATTATTTAAATATATAATATTAATATATAATTTTTATATTAAATTATTTTATTAATAATTTATTTATTTAAATAAATTATAGAGATATACTAATAAATTAATTAAAATTAATTATTAATATTAATATTAAATAAATATTAATTATAATATATAATTATATTATATTATATATAAATTGTTAGCATATTAATCATGTATTTAAATGATTTGCATAATTTAAATATTATAATTATTAATAAAATAATATTTATGGTATATATTATATCAATTTAATTCAAAAAAATTAAATATAATTTTAATTTTAAATATTTATATTATAATAATGATGTTAAAATATTGTAACTATAAATTTATTATAGAAATTAAAATTTTAATTTTTAAATTAAACAAATTTAAACTTATATTAGAATAATATTCAAATAGTTATGAATATTTGAATTATAAGATTTCAAATATAAAAAATTAATAACTAAGAGATTTAAAGGGTAATATTTTTTTAATTATTTAGCTGTTGTTTTATGACAACTCAATTAAAAAACTTTTAATAAGTTTAAATTACAAAAGGTACGATTCAAATTTATTAACAAATTATTAATTTAGTATGATTTGAAATAAATAAATGTTCAAATTGTTTAACTAATTGAACTAGTTATCCATATTAATCAATTTATATATTAGTTATAAATTTATTGTTCATATATTATATATAAATTATTCAATTATTTTATTATATAATAATAATATTTAATTATAAATATAATTATATTATAAGTATAAATTGGTAAATTATTATATAATTTAACTATATAAATATTTATGTTTTACAACAAAATAAAAAGGTCATAATGATTTAAAATAGATAATCGTTCATATACTCTTAACTATTTAAATTGGTTCGGCAATTAGATTAATATATTATTTAAATTAATAATAATAAATTATTAGTTATATAATTATTTATAATTATTTATAATATATTGAGTCAATATATCATTATAGTATAATAATATCTAATTTATTAGTTAAATTAATTTAATATTTTATTAAAATATTATTAATATGAATAATTATATATTCATATTATTACAAATAATAGAATTAATAATATTAATATTTTTGTTAATACTAGCTTATTCGGAATAAAATAATTTAATTACTTATTAATTCTAATAATTAGCTTAATTATATATTAGATAATTATTATAACTAATATATCATAATTTAATTACTTATACCAAATTATTATATATAACTAAATATATAATTATGATATATTATAATACATGCGTATTTATTAGCAATAATTGATAATTAATAGATTATAATTAATAGTAATAATTATTAAACTCAATTATTAATATTTAGAACAATATTATTAAAATTATGGAATATTATTAGTTTAGCAATATTTTACTTCGAATAAGTTTATATGAATAGAAACAATTATTTTATGACAAAACAAAGATCATACCAATTTGAAATAGATAACTATTCAAATAGTCATAACTATTTGAACTGGTTTGATAAACAGATATAGTTTTTAAATCTCTTATTAATTTTCAAAATATTAATAAAATAGTATTATTTTATTTTGAATAATTTTGTATGAATAAAAACAATTATTTTATGAAAAAACAAAATGTCCTAATGATTTGAAATAGATAATAGTTTAAATGGACATGACTATTTGAACTTGTTCGGTAAACATATTTATTATTTAAATCTCCAACTTATTAATTTTTACAATATTAATAAATTAGTATTATCTTATTTTGAATATACTTGTATGAATAGAAACTATTGTTTTATGAAAAAATCAAAATATCATAATAACTTGAAATAAAATAATTATATAAGTAGTCATAACTATTTGAATTCGCTCGATAAACAAATTTATTTTTTAAATCTTTAAGTTATTAATTTTTTGAAATTTAATAAATTAATATTATTTTATTCTAAATAAGCCTTTATGAATAGAAACAATTGGTGTATGACAAAAAAAGGTCATAACAATTTGAAATAGATAATTGTTCAAATAGTCATAACTATTAGAACATGTTTAGAAAATAGATTTATTTTTAAAATTTTTACTTATTAATTCTTAGAATATTAGCAAATTTATATTATTTTATTCGAAATAAGCTTGTATGAACGTAAACAATTATTTTATGACAAAATAAAAGGTCTTAATGATATGAAATAGATAATTGTTCAAATAGTCATAACTATTTGAACTTGTTCGGTAAATAGATTTATTTTTTAAATCTCTTACTCATTAATTGTTTGAATATTAATAAGTTAGTATTGTTTTATTTCAAATAAGCCTATATAAATTGATACAATTTTTTACAATGAAACAAAAGATTAAAACAATTTGAAATAGATAATTATTTAAATAGTTATTACTATTTGAATTTATTTGATAAACATATTTATTTTTTAAATCTTTTACTTATTAATTATGGAAATATTAATAAATTAATATTATTTTAATCTGAATAAGCTTTTATGAACAAAAATAATTGTTTTATGACAAAACAAAAGGTCATAATGATTTGAAATAAATAATTGTTCAAATAGTCATAACTATTTAAACTTATTCGGTAAATAGATTTGAAATAAGTTTGTATGAATAGAAAAAATTGTTTTATAACAAAACATAAGGTCATAGCTATTTGAAATAGATAATTGTTCAAATAGCCATAACTATTTGAACTTGTTTAGTAAATAAATTCATTTTTTAAATCTCTTACTTGTAAATTTTTAGAATATTAATAAATTAGAAATTTGTTATTTCAAATAAACTTGTACGAACAAAAACAATTGTTTTGTGACAAAACAATTGTTTTGTGACCAAACAAAAGGTCATAATGATTTGAAATGGATATTTGTTCAAGTGGTCATGACTATTTGCACTAATCAGGCCAACAAATACATTTTCCAAATCCGTTACTTATTAAGTTTGAATTAGCATTACTTTATTCTGAATAAGACTATGAATAGAAACAAATGTTTTATGATAAAACAAATGGTCATAACAATTTGAAATAAATAATTGTTCAAATAGTTATAACTAATTGAACTAATTTGACAAACAAATTTATCTTTTAAATCTCTTACTTAATAATTTTCAAGATATTAATAAATTAATATTATTTTATTCTAAACAAATTTATATGAACAAAAACATTTGTTTTATGACAAAAGGTAATAACGATTTAAAATAGATAAATTGTTCAAATATTCATAATTATTTAAAGTACTTCGGCTAACAAAATTATATTTTTAATCTCTTACTTATTAATTTTTGAAATATTAATACAGTTAATTTATTTTATTCTGAATAAGTTAGTAAGAGCTAAAAAAATTGCTTTACAATAAAATAAAATGTCATAGTGTATTTGAAATAGATAATTTTTTATATAGACTTAACCATTTGGAAGTGGTTTGGGAAACAAATTTAATTTTTATCTCTTAGTTATTAATTGTCAAAATATTATTGATTAGTATTATTTTTATGACAAAATAAAAGGTATAACAAATTGAAATATTATAATTGTTCAAATAGTTATAGATTATTTGAACTAATTGCAATAAATAAAATTATTTTTAAATCTCTTACGTATAATTTTTCAAATATTAAATAAATTAGTTTTATTTTATTACAAATAAGCTTGTATAAGCTGAAATAATTGTTTTATAACAAAACAAAAAGGTCATAACAATTTAAAATAGATAATTATTCATATAGTCTTAACTATTTAAACTGGTTCAACAAATAAATTTACTTTTTAAATCTCTTAGTTATGAATTTCTAGAATATTATTAATTTAGTATTATTTTTTTTGAATAAATTTATACGAACAAAAATAATTATTTTATGACAAAACAAAATATTATAACAATTTGAAATAGATAATTGTTCAAATAATCATAATTATTTGAACTTATTCGGTAAATAGATTTATTTTTTGAATCTCATACTAATTCTTCAAATATTAATAAATTAGTATTATTTTATTTCAGGTAAACTTATACATTCAAAAATAATTATTTTATGACAAAACAAAAAGTACTAACAATTTTATTTCAAATAAGCTTGTATGTTGAAAAACAATTGTTTTATGACAAAACGAAAGGTAATAATGATTTGAAATAGATAATTGTTCAAATAGCCATAATTATTTAAACTAAGTTAGTAAACTAATTTATTTTTTAAATCTCTTAATTTTCAAAATATTAGGAAAAGTAGTATTATTTTATTTTGGATAAACTTTTGTGAACTAAAACAATTGTTTTATGACAAAACAAAAATTCGTAATGATTTTAAATAGATAATTGTTCAAATAGTCATAACTATTTGAACTTGTTTGGTAAACAAATTTAGTTTTTTAAATATCCTGCTTATTAATCTTTCAAAAGTTAATAAATTAGTATTATTTTCTTTTGAATAAGCTTGTATGAATTGAAAAAATTATTTTATGATTAAACAAAAGGTCAAAATGATTTGAAATAGATAATTATTCTAATAATCTTAACTATTTGAATTGATTAGCAAACACATTTATTTTTTAAATCTCTTACTTACTAATTTTCAAAATATTATTAAATTAGTATTATTTTTATGTGAATGAGCTTATATGATAAAAAATAATTGTTTTATGACAAAACAAAGATCATAACGATTTGAGATTAATATTTATTCAAACAGTCATAACTATTAGAACTGCTTTGAAAAACAGCTTTAGTTTTTAAATCTCTTGCTTAATAATTTTTGAAATATTAATAAAGTAGTATTATTTTATTTCAGATAAATTTTTATTAACTGAAATAATTGTTTTATGACAAAATAAAATGTCAAAATAATTTTAAACAGATAATTGTTTAAATAGTCATATCTATTTGAAATTGTTCAGTAAACAGATTTATTTTTTAAATCTCTTGCTTTAATTTTTTGAATGTTAATAAATTAGTATTATTTTATTTTAAATAAGCTTGTATGAACTGAAATAATTGTTTTATGACTGAACAAAAGAATAGAATGATTTGAAATAGATAATTATTCTCATAGTCTTAACTATTTGAACTAGTTCGGCTAACATATTTATTTTTTAAATCTTATTAATTTTCGAAATAGTTCACATTTAAATAGTTCAAATATCTTATTAATTAAATATAAAACTAATTTATCCTTAATATATGTATTAATATAAAAATTTAATGTTATAATAGCTTGTATTAATATTTATTAATACGATATATATTAATATTTAAACTAATTTATTTAATATATAATTAAAAATATTAATAATTATTTAAATATTTTAATAATAAATAATAATATTATAATATTATAAGATTATAATTGTAATATATATAAATTGAATAATAGTATTATAATATAAATATAATACTAATAATCATTATTAAAATCTTAATAATTTATAGTATTATAGTTAAATATAATATTATTAGTATAATAAATATATTTTAATAATTATATTAATATAAGTTATGACTATTTGAACAATTATCTATCTCAAATCATAATGATCTTTTTTTTGTCATACAACAATTGTTTCCTTTCATACAAGCTTATTTGGATTAAAATGATACTAATTTAATAATATTTCAAAAATTAATAAGAGATTTACAAAATAAATATGTTAGTTGAACTAGTTCAAATAGTTAAGGCTATCAGAATAATTATCTATTTCAAATCATTCTATCCTTTTGTTTAGTCATAAAGCAATTATTTTCATTCATACAAGCTTATTTGGAATAAAATAATACTAATTTATTAACATTCGAAAAATTAAAGCAAGAGATTTAAAAAAATAAATCTGTTTACTGAGCAATTTCAAATAGATATGACTATTTAAACAATTATCTATTTAAAATTATTTTGACATTTTGTTTCGTCATAAAACAATTGTTTTAGTTAATAAAAAATTATCTAAAATAAAATAATACTACTTATTAATATTTCAAAAATTATTAAGCAAGAGATTTAAAAACTAAAGCTATTTTTCAAAGCAATTCTAATAGCAATGACTATTTTGAACAAAATATTAATATCAAATTGTATGATCTTTGTTTGTCATAAAACAATTGTTTTTTATCACATAAGCTAATTCAGATAAAAAATAATACTAATTTTAATAATATTTTGAAAATTAATAAGAGATTTAAAAAATAAACGTGTTTGTCAATCAGTTCAAATAGTTAAGATTATTGAATAATTATCTATTTCAAATCGTTCTAACCTTTTGTTTAATCATAAAATAATTGTTTCAGTTCATACAAGCTTATTCGAAAGAAAATAATACTAATTTATTAACTTTTGAAAGATTAATAAGCAGGATATTGGAAAAACTAAATCTGTTTACCAAACAAGTTCAAATAGTTATGACTATTTGAACAATTATCTATTTAAAATCGTTGTGAATTTTTGTTTTGTCATAAAACAATTGTTTTAGTTCACAAAAGTTTATCCAAAATAAAATAATACT
The DNA here is from genome assembly GCF_002303985.1 of Durio zibethinus. The sequence continues at coordinate 86,528 of NW_019168404.1, read as the reverse complement.
ACTTTTCTTAATATTTTAAAAATGAAAAGATTTAAAAAATAAATCAATTTATTGACTTAGTTTATTTTTTAGTAATCTATTATATAAAATTATTATTATATATAATAATTAATAAATTGATATGAAGTATAGAATTATATATTAATACTATATATAAAAATCTCTTATATTATATTTAGTTATAACTAATTATTAAAATATTCTATTTGATATAATCTATACAATTAACTATTGAACTGGTTAGTAAATAGTACAACCTTACAGTTAGAGTATATTTAATTTTATTATATATAATTCTTTAAAGTATTAATTTAATTATTTTAAAATAATTAAAATTAACTGAATTGAATTAATTATTTTGGATAATTATTTAATATTATATATAAATCTATTAAACTTTTAATTAATTTTAATAATCAATTTATTTAATAGTTATTTTAATTGTTATGATTAAAAGATTTAATCTAATCCTTTGTTAAATTAAATTAGTACCTCTTTTATATTTAAAATTATAAATATATAAGCATTCTTTATTAATAGTATTTATATTATTAAATACCTGTTATTTAAACTAATCTAACATTAATAAAAATGTTATTAATAAACATTTAATTATTAATAATTAATAATATAAATAGTTTTGTTAAAAACTAAGTAATAATTAAATGTAATATTTAATTACTAATTTAATTATAAATTAATAATTATTATTGTTTTATAATTATTTGAATTATCATACAAATTATGAAATATTAAAAAATGAATATTTTTATCGATCAAGTTTAAATAATTATGACTATTTGAACATTTAAATATTAGTTGTTTAAATGTATAAATTATTATTTAATAAAGATTAAAATATTAATTATAATTATTAAATAAATTATAATAGATTAAAATTAGTATTTTGATAATAATTAAAATTATCCTAATAATATTATTATATAATTACTATATAATAAATTTAAATAATTACAATTAAATACTAATTAATACTTTATTAATAATTCAGTTAATAATATATTTATAATAATATAATTATTTAGTTTTATATTTAATTAATTAATGACTTAATTCTTTATTTTTAATTTAAATAATTGCAATAGTTTTGACTTATTTAAATCGTCCAAAATAAATTAATAGAAATAGCTTGTATTATATTTAATTATCTATTAATATATTTTAAATTGATTATAAAATTAAATAAAATAATATTTAAAATAAATAATTTATTAATAATGAATTATTATTTAAATAAATTATTATTTTATTTATATTATATAATATTAATAATTTGAATAACTATTTGAACTTGTTTGGTAAACAAATTATATATTAATTAATAATTAATAATAATTATATAATTATTTTGTAAAAATAATTAATTATATTATTATAGATTAAAATTAATCTTTTGTAATACTTATATATTATTTATATATAATAAATCAATATATTAATTTAAATTTGATAATATTTATCAATTTTATTATTACATTATAATTAATTGCAATTATATATAATAATTTAATATATATAATTATTTATAATAATTTAGTTTGTATATATAAATTAATTAAAGATTAAATTTTTAAAAAATATTATTACCAAACATTAATAATAGTTTTATATATTTAACAATAATCTATTTAAAATCTTTATAACCTTTATTTGATCATAAATAATTATTTCAATTAATAAGCTTACAAATTTAATAAACTAAATATAATATATTTAAATTATACGTTAAGAAATTTAATAAATAAATTTATACTGAATTAGTTAAAATAATTTACGTATATATTATTATTATTCAAAATAATAATAAAATAATACTATATCCAGTTACAAAATGTGAAGAGTTTATTATGATATTAATATAAAAAAATTTCAATATTTTCCAATGTTAACTATTAATAATTATTATTAATTTTTATATTATTATTACTAATAAATTAATATTTATACTATAATATCTATATAATAATTTTAATATTATTATATTTAATTAATCAACTATATAAGTAAAAACTTATCATTAATTTATAGTTGGTTTTATTTTATGTTATTTACAATATTATTTATAAATAATAAATTGTTATTTAAACTTATAATGATAAGTTTAATGATATGAGGATAAGAATGGATATGATTTTAAATTTTTATTAGATACGAAAATGGAGACAGATAATAATGTACCCACCTCGTATCCATACTCATACCCTACATATATTTTTATATATATTTAATATATAGATTTTTTATTAAATATTATAAATTATTATTTTAAATTAATTAGAATTAATATATTGTTATTGAAAAATATATATTTATTAAATTATCTAACTATACAAGATAAAAATAAAAAAATAAATTTTATTTATTATTTCTTTTAAAAATTATGGGTATGAAAATTACTCACACCGATTAAATACCTTCAAAGATAAGATAAATTTAAAATATCATTTTAGTATAGGTACGGGGATGGATATAATATAAAAATCTGAAAATGATAATGAAAACAATTAAAATAACTTGGCTTATAAATTACAATATTATTTTTAATCTTTATTTAGTAATTATATAGTATAATTATCAATTTGGCTATTATAATTTAATATATTAATATGATTTCAATTTTAAACTAATTGTCATATATTAGTTAATATTTATAATATTATTACTATTTATTATAATAATTAATTTATATAGTATCATGTAATAATTTAATAAATTATTATAATTAAATATTATTAATAATATTTTATGAATCATATTAATTATTATAATATGTAATTATAATTTTATATTATATATTATATAATAATTATTTATTATATAATTTAATTAGACATATATATTAATAATTAAATAACATAACGATAATTGTTTGACAATAATAATTAATAAAATATTAATAATAACTATTAACTATTAATATTATAATTAATTAGAGGTTATAATTAAAATTATTTGATATAATTATATTTAAATTTTAATTTAATTATTAACAGTAATTAAGTTATTTTATTATAAGTTATAATAATAATTTAATATTATTATAATTATAAAATTATGAATTTATTAATATTTCATAATTGAATTATTTATTATAATTCAATTCAATATATAAAATTATTCATAATAAATATATTGTATCTAATATATTATGATATTAAATTACTAAATAATAATTAAGTATATAATTTATTAATATACTGAATAATATATTTATAATAATAATAATAATTGTTATTAATTAATAATTTAATTACTTATTATGATAAAATGTTATAATATTGTTAATTAATATAATGGTAATTGTTAAATTTGTTAACAAATATTTATTATACAGTAAACCATTTTAAATATTATCTAATATTTGTTAACAAATTATTTTCTTGAGCAAACAGTAGGTATTTAAAACAATAATTGACTTTTAGGTATTTGTTAATTATTAATTTATATTATAAATTACAAATAATAATTAATTTAAACAATTGTTTAAATTATTTGAAAATAAATAGTCATAACTATTTGATCTAGTTTAGTAAACATATTTATTTTTAAAATTTTTTACTTATTAATTGTCAAAATATTAATAAATTAGTATTATGTTAATCTGAATAAGCTTATATGAATAGAAATTATTGTTTATAATAGAACAAAAAGTAATAACGATTTGAAATAAATAATTGCACAAATAGTCATACCTATTTGAATTGGTTTGATAAAAAGATTTATTTTTTAAATCTCTTATTAAATTTTGAAATATTAATAGATTAGTATTATTTTATTCCAAACAAACTTATATGAACTAAAACATTTGTTTTATGACAAAACAAAAGGTCATAATGATTTGAAATGGATAATTGTTCAAATAGTCATAATTATTAGAATTGGTGTGACTATAAACAATTTATGATTTTTAATATTTAATTTTAAAAATCATCAATATTATTAAATAGTTATATAGTATTTAATACTATAATATATATTAATTTTAAATATTAAATCTAATTTATTTATATAATTAAATCAAATAGTAATTTCAAAAGTTTAATTAATTTAATTACATATAATTTAAATGTTAATAAAAAATTATAATTAAATAGTTTAATATTAATGGTTATCTATTTTTTACATTAATAATATTATTAATATTTACTATCATTTAATTATTAGTTATTTAAATGTATAATATTTGGATAATATTATTATAAATATTAATATAATAAATTAATAATAAATTTATTATATTTTTATTAATTAATTATTTAATAAGGATTTATATCCTTAAATCTTATATAAGCTTATCATATTAATAATAAATATTAATATGAATAATTGTTAATAATTGCCTATTATGCAATTGTTAAAATTTAAAATATTGAAAATATTAATATCGTAAAAATTAATCAAAAATAAAATAAATATTTTTAAATCTCTTTCATATTAATTTTCCAAATGTTAATAAATTAGTATTAATTTATTATGAATAAGCTTGTATGAACTGAAATAATTATTTTATGACTAAATAAAAGATCAAAATGATATGAAATAGATAATTATTATAATAATTTTAACCATTCGAACTGATTTAGTAAACAAATTTATTTTTTAAATCTCTTACTTATTAATTTTCAAAATATTATTAAATTAGTATTATTTTATTCTAACTAAAATTAAATAATTAACATTTATTATATAATATATAATATAATAATAAATTAAATAATAAATTATTATAATAATTTCTTATAATATTAGTATATAAATATAAGATACTAGTTAAATTATGAATGTGTCAAGTCAATTTAAATTTTAGTATTATAGTAATATAACAAAATTTCATAAATACTAATTAATTAGATTAAAATATATAATATACTAATTTATTATAATATTTTATATTATAATAGAATATTTAATAAAAATTATTAAAAATATATATTTTTATATTTTATAATAATATAATTAAAGTATTAAGAATAATTTATATTATTAATTATTAATTATTAATTTAAAACAAGTTTAAAAAGTTATTATTATTTGATCAATTATTTTTATAAAATCTTTATTACCTTTTGTTTTGACATAAAACAATTGTTTCAATTCATAAAGCTTATCCAAAATAAAAAGAATTTAATAAGCAGGAGTTTAAAAAAATAAATTTGTTTATCTAGCAAATTCAGATAATTACGACTATTTGAATAATTGTGTATTTAAAATCATTATGATGTTTTGTCATAAAATAATTGTTTCAATTCATACAAGTTTATTCAAAATAAAATAATTCTAATTTATTAATATTCCAAAAATTAATAAGTAAGTGATTTAAAAAGTGAACCTATTTGCGAAATTAGTTCAAATAATTATGGTACTAATTATAACTATTATTATAATTAATTTAAAGTAATTATAATTATATATTATAACATTATGAATATGTAAAATCAATCATACATATAAATTATATAATTTTAATTTTAATTAATATAAGAAATTGATATTACAATAAATATCAATTTTTAATTATAATAATAATTTATTATAACTTATATTTAAGTTAATTAATATATAATAATAATAAATATTATATTATATATTATTATATATTGTATTAAAATTAATACAAATTATAAAAATAGTATATACTAGTTGATATTATAAATTATTATTTTATGAGTCAAATTTGATTTTATTATAGAACATAATAAAAGTAATATATTAATAAAATAATTTATAAACATATTATTTTATTGATAATAATATAAAATGTAAGGAATATCCTAACATTTATTACATAATAATATAAACAAATTAGATATTTAAATTAATAGTTAAAATTCTAAATATTTATAGTTAATTTATAAATTATTTATAAACTTATGTTATATGTATTATATTAATTACTATTATTACTATATTATGTAAAATAATTAACAATATAATTATATTAATTATAAAATAAATAATTAATTATTAATTAATAATATTAAATTTTAATAACTAATATTAATTAGCAATTAATAATTATATTAATTATAAAAAATTAACAAAACTTAATAATAGTTAATTAGATATTAGTTTAATAATAATATATAAAATAATTAGTTTATAACATTAATATAATATAATTAATTTTATAATTAATTAACTATCAATTATATTAAATTTATATATAAAATTTATAAATTTATTAGTATTAGTTATTATATTAATTATAAATCATAATATAAGTTAAATTGTAATTATTATTTAGTATATTATGATTTAAATAATTATATAATTAATTATAATTATACTAATTAATAATAATATCCAAATAAATAACTATTTATTATTATAATGATAATAATTACTAAAATAAACTTTTATATTAATGAATATAAAATTATAATTATATTAATTATATAATATACTAATATTTAATTATTACTAATATATTATTAACAAATAATTAAATATTGTTATTATAATTATAATAATTATAATTAATAAAATACTTATTAGATAAATTAGCATAGTAATAATTATTAATTTATTATATAATTATTACTTATAATTACTTATAATTATAATAGATATTTATTAATATCTTGAAAATTAATTTATTTAAATATAAATTTTATAAGTTATAATAAAAGACTTTTTTATTAATTATTAATGCTAATATATTATTATATCTATTAATATAAATATTTCACATGATTAGCTTAACTAGTTTTGTAATTTCGATAACAATAAGCTATTTAATAAGTACTAATCGATAATACTACTTTATAAAATAATATTTTATTAATTTATTAATAATATTTATTAATAATAATTATATTTTATTTGTTACTAATATATTTATATTATATAGTAATTTATTTGTATAATCCAACAATAAATCTAGTAATATAAATAAATTATATTATTATTTTAAATATTAATAATTAATATTATTATTTGATAATATAACTATAATAGTTGCATTTATTAATAATTTATAATATTATATAATTTATAGTTTAATATAAATTATAAGTAACAATTTAGAGTATGGCTAGAATAATATAATATATTATGATAATAATTAATTATTATTAATTAATATTTTATAATTAATTTGTAATTTATATTATAAAATATTAAATATAATATAATATATGTTAGCCTTTTAGGTGAGATAGTGATCCAAGAAGGGGGTGAATTGGATCTCTCCAAATTCTTCCCAAACAATGATTTCAATATAGTTAAATGGAAATTAAAACAATAAGCACTTTTGATGGAAGTATAATGCAAACAATAACAATTAATGAACCTAAAATCAAATATAAACAACAATAAATTATACGAAGATAGAGATAGAGAAATCAAATACAATGATTTATAGAGGTTCAGTCTTTCTCCACAAGGCACCTATGTCCTCTCTTCTTGGTTGTCCACACCAAGGCTTCAATCCATTATTCTTGAATTAAAAATACAACCTATCTTTTTCTTTTTAAGGCTTAAGATAGAAACCTCTACCCTTTGTAGTATTTTATCCAATCTCAATACAAAGCTCTCAAGATGATACCTCACCTCTTGTTTTCTTCCACCTTTGTATATCAAAGGTAATTTTGCAAACAATAGAACAACTTCTCTAAGGCTAAGTGTTTGCTAAGTTTAAGTACAAGAAAATGATGAATGAATAACAAATATAATTTGGATACAATAAATACAAAGATATGGACTTTGAAGGTCTAAAAACTCTTGATTCTTTGAGAGAATGAAAATATGGCTTATTGGTTCTTGCTTTCTTGATTCATCAATCTTCTTGGTGTGTTGGAGTGCCCAATTTATAAAGAAATTGAAAAAGTAGCCGTTGGTGTGATTCTGCCTAGACCTGATCGATCCTTTCCTTGAGGGGATCGATTGGTTCAAGTTTTATGCTATTTCATGCTTAAAAAACATGACCTGATTGATCCCTTCCATGAGGGGATCGATCTTGTTAATGGCTAGGTGGTTGTCTCCTGTTTTGCATTCTATTCACTAATTTAATCATATCTTGAGTTATAGAAATCCAAATCACAAATCGTTTAAATATTTAGAAACTAGACTTAAAGGGCTTTCTATCCATATAAAATTCATTACCTAATTCATTGAGTATGAATTATAGTAAATTTTCAAAATTACCCCTTGTGCAATTTTTTTGACAACTGTAGAGTGTTACTAAAAATTCAAAATCTTTTCTTAGAAAATTTGGATTTTGATTTTGTTTAATCCATTAGAAAGTAGACTCAAAGAGCTTTCCAACCATATAAAATTCAAATATTAAAACTTTGTGAATTAATACAGAAAAATAAAATAAGTTCAATGTTGGAAAACTTTGTTCTTGTAAAACAACTTTCTTATATTAATCTATTTCTTAAAACCAATATTGTCAAAATTGTATTAAGTCCAAAATGAATAATTCACTTTAAAAACAACAATTGGACTTTCATTTAAGCTCAAATAAATAATCTTTAAAGATGATTTGGTTTGAGAAATATGAAACCAAGAAAGGTTTGTTTAAACTTTGAAAATCATATTATTTATTTAGTACCAAAATATAAAACTTAAGAACATGTACTAAATAAATCTTTTTTAAAATCTTGATCAAGCTTATTTAGCTTAATGTTTTGTCATTTCAAAATAAGGATCAATTCAAGGTTAACAATATATTATGATTTATTAATAATATAATTAAAATATTTAATTAATAATTAGTTATAATTATAATTAGTTTTATGAATAACTTATTAGTTAATATTTCTAGTATACTTGTATTATTAATAATACATATATTATAAAATATTATAATAAACAATTAGAATACTATAGTTATAATAATTATTTTATAAACTATAAATAACTATTAATTATTTTTATAATTAAAAATAATTATAAACTATATATCATATAATAGTTAAAGTTATATGATAAATTATTTAATAATAATACTTATATTATAATATTAATATATTATAAACTTATTATATTTAAATTATAATTAAATTTATTATTTATATATAATTAATAATTATATTTAACAAAATATTTATTATTTAATGACTTGTATATACTATTTAATTATTTATATAAATTAATTTTAAATAATATATAAATTATTAATTATTATTATAAATTATGGTTATTATATAATAACTGTGATTTAATTATATAATAAATAATTATTAATAATATATTAACATAACTAAATTATATTATATTTAATATATATAACTATTATTGATGAACCTGTTTAATCTATTTACAATATAATTATAAATAATATATAAATAATAATTTAATTATAAATTCTTAGTTAGTTTAAATAATAATATTATTAATTATTATTATAATAGTAATAATATTAATTATAATAATAAATAATAGTCAAAATATAACTAATAGTAATAATTTTAATTATTATTAATATTTCCAATATAATCATATTTAATTAATTATAAGTTAATTATAAAATAGATTAAATAATAATATACTTAATTATTATAATAATTAATAAACACTAATTTACTAATATAATATTAATAGTTCAATTATAATTACTTATAAAATTGATAATAAATATATATTATACTTATAATAATTTATTTCTTAAATCTCTTGCTTATTAATTTTTGAGATATTATTAAATTAGTATTATTTTAATCTAATTATAAAATAATTATATTAATAAGATAATTTAAAATTAGTATTATTCATAATTAATAATATTATTAATTTGTAATAATAGTGTATATAATAATTAAATATTATAATAAATTGTAGTCTTATTATAAAATTATGATATACTAAATTATATTGTGATTAGGAATTTAAAATATTATATTTTAATATTATAATAGATTTTTAAATTGATTAATATTTATAATCAATATTAACATCATTGAGTTAACTGATTTTAACTTAATAATTATTATGATAATTAAATTTTAATTTAATTATTATAATTAAAGATAATGTTTTGAACTAATTTACTAATTGATTAATAAGATAATTGAATTATATACTATTAGATTAATTCAATTATAATTATAAATTATTTTTTACTATATAAATTTTAATATAAGTATAAGTATTTTCATTTTTTTATTAATTTAAATTAATATAGATTATAATATAATCAATTTATAAATTGACATATATATATATAGTTATTATTATTCATTATAAATTATAATAAATTATATTAACAATTAACAATATTTGAATTATAAATTAATAATTAAATTATAAAATAGTATTATTAGATAAATAATATTATTATAATTATAATGATTATATAATAGTATTATTAGTATTAGTAATTAATTAAATAATTATTATTATAATACTATTTAATAATTTAGTATAATATAATTTTATACTATATAATTATATAATATTATTATATAAATTTATAATATATTAGAAATAATTATAATATTAACAATGAATATTATAGTAATTTAATAAATAATTTATAAAAACTATAATTATTAAATGATTTATAATTTAATAATTATCAATTATAATAATAGTTTATTATAATATTCATTTAATAATTATAAATTTTAGTTAATATAAAGTTATTAGATAATTTGTAATTAATTAAAATATGTAATAAATATTAATTATTATAATACTTATAATAATTTATTAATCTCAAATTTATAATTAATAGTTATATCTAATTTGATACAATTTAATTTAATAATTAAATTAAAATTAGATTATAATTTATAATCTTTATTTAAGATTTTATCTTTATTAATATTTATAATATTATATAACTATTGGGTTTACTAATAATTAATATATATTAGTTATTTATAATAACTAATAATTTTACTATAATTATTATATACTTAATAATTTAAAAATTATTAAAATTAATATAATTATTAATAATTAGTATAATTAGTTGAAATAGTTAATAGTTAATTATAGTGTATATGTTATGATTAATAATACATTATAACAAAATTATAATTATAAATAATATATAATAATAATTGTATAATATGATTAAATTATTTATAATTATTATAAATAAATTATTTTAATTTAATAAATGATTAGATAATAAATTTATAAAATTAATGAATAATATATAATAATTATTAATATATTATAGTTTATAAGTAATAATTATTATATATAACTATTTCAAATAATATTATTATATATATAATTAGTTATTATTGGAGATTATATGAATCCAATACTAACAATATAAAACTATAATATTTGATAAACAATATCATTATAACTTAGTTATAATATATATATATATATATTATATAATAGTATTAATCTAATAACTATATAGTTATTTTTATTAATAATAACTTAATAATGTTCAAATAATATTATATTAGCTTAATATAATAAAACAAGTATAATAATTAATTTAAATAATATTATATATAATTATAAATTATAATTTATTACTAATTAATAATAACATTATTATTAATGTTAATAGGACTCTATTAATTTAAAATGATAATAAATTTGAAATAAACAATTATTAATTATTAGTAACTATTTTATAATTATTAAATAAACTATTGTCAAAATATTTATAACTATTTTAATTATAATAGTTAATCATTTATTATAGTTATGACTATTCATAAAATATTACAAATCGATTAGTTAATAATTAATAATAATATTATATTATTATTACTAATAATAATCTTATATATTATTTATTAATATATAATAAATTAATAATTTATTATAAGATTTTAATAATAATATTAACTATTAATCGATACATTATTATTCAATTATTATATTAATGGTTATCTGTTTTAACTAATAATATTAAGATTTTAATATTAACTATAAACTATAATTAATCTTAATTAATTACATTTAAATAATTAGTACAAATATTTGATTATATTAATTGTTATAAATTTATTATTAAATTAATTAAATTAAAATAATAAATATATTAAAAGAACAATTAATAATATTAAATCTAAGGGATAATTAATACAAATAAATTTAATTTATTTATTCATACCTATTAATAATTTATTAATTATGTATAACCCCTTAGATTTAATATTATTTTATAATATTAATATAACATATAAATCAAGATTATTTTAATAATAATATTACTAATTAATTATTATATTAAAATTATTTAAATTGTATTCTTAATTTTAGTAATTAGTAAAATAATAAATTATATATAATTATAATTAATAAAATATTAATAATAACTAATAGTCTAAATACTATTAATAATTGATAATTAATAGATTATTCAAACAAGCTTAATATTATAATTGTAAATAATTAGATATAACTATATTAAGATATATTTGTTATATATCTTAATTATAACTAATTGTTAATAAATAAAAATTATTATATTTAAATGTACTTTAAGCAGCATATTATAATTATATTAATATTATTAATTAATTAAATATAATTTAACTATTGTTATATTATTAAAATATAATAATTATAATTAATTAATTAAATTTATTAGTTAATATTAATATAAATAATTAAATTTATTTATAACTTAATAAATTGATTATTAACTATTTGATTACTGAATTTCAAATAACTAATACACAAATCTAATTGAGTATAATTATAATAATATTAAATTATAAGTTATTTATAATAATATTAATAATATTTTTAATTGGATATATTATTATAAATCTAGGGATAGCTATTAATAGTGTTAATATATTATAATTAATTATATTTGAAATAAATATGATCATATTAAATTTATTAATATATCTTAGTTAAATATAATATAATCAATTTTTAACAATCTCGAATATAAAATAATATATTTTGTATAATCAGATTTAATTATTATAATATTTATATTTAAATAAATTAATTGTAAACAAATTTTATTTAAGGTTATAACTATTTAAATATAAGTTAATATATGTAATTATATTATAATAATTAATGCAATTAAATTAATCAAAATTTAATAGATATTTAAATAAAATCTATTATATTAATTAATTATTACAATATTTCTAGTATTGTTTACTAAGGTGTCATTGATTATATAATAAATCTAATAGTCTTAACCATTTGAATTTGTTCAGTAAACACATTGATTTTTTAACTCTCTTACTTATTAATTTTTAAAATATTATTACTTTAGAAATATTTTACTTCGAATAAGCTTATATGAATAGAAACAATTGTTTTATGACAAAACAAAGATCATAATGATTTGAGATAGATAATTATTTATATAGTCATAACTATTTGAACTGATTTTGTAAATAAATTTAAATTAATAACAAATAAGTTATAAAAAATAATTTAAAGTTTAAATAAGCTTATTTGGAATTAATAATATAAATTATATAATAAAATAGCTAATTATAATTAATATTAAAATTTGTTATATAATTTTATATTTTGTATATAAAATTTGTTTAAATGAGCAATAGTAGTCATACAAAAATTGATTTATTATAAATTAGCTATTTTAATTAACAATTTTATTATTAATTTAATTAATTAATAATGATTCAAATAGTTAAAACCATTTGAACAAATATCAATCTCAAATTGCTATGATCTTTATTTTGTCATAAAAAAATTGTTTCTAATCATACAAGCTTATAATATACGTTATGACAATTAGTTACTAATATTTTTCAATCTAGAATCAATTTATTAATAATCAATATCGATACTTTTGTTATCAATTATAAGGATATTATTATTTTAATAATAAATATATTGAAATTTAATATATTATTAACTATTTATATTATTAATATTATATTAATAACATATTTAATATTTTAAATCTTAAAATAATTTTTATTCAATTAATATAAGTTTAGATAATTAAACTAAAATATTAAATATAAATATAATATTTATATATTATCTAATTAAATTATAGATAATACAATAAAAAATATTAATGTTCTTATAAATTAATATTGTCCAAATAGTCATAACTATTATTTAAATATAATTTTTAAATAAATTAAGATAGATAATAGTTATATTATAATTGATACTAACACAATTGGATATTAAACTAATTTAAAATTGTTTATTATTTATTTAAATAATTTAATTAAATAAAATCTAATTAGGATTATATAACTAGATTAATAATTCAATTTAAATAATATTAATTATTGATAGAATAATATATATTTATAACCAGTTTAAAATATTATTAAAAAAGTATATTTAATATTTTTATCTAATATTAAATATTAAATATTAAATATTAAATGCATCAACTACTTAGATTGATTATATTTTAATTAACTATATAGTTTAAAATGTAATTAATTAATTAATTGTGCTTAGATTATAATATATTAAATATTAAGATTACATTAAAGTAAATATACTATCATTTAATTAAAAAATTAATTAATAATAAAATTAGTATATTAATTAATATATTGTATATTTAAAATAACTTAAATATACAATTTGTTTAATTATCGGTTATCAATAATTGTTTTGACCTTTTGTTTAGTCATAAAATAATTACTTCAACTCATACATGCTTATTCGAAAAAAATAATACTAATTTATTAACATTCAAAAAATTTTAAGTAAGAAAATTAGAAAAAAAATCTATTTACCAGAACTAGTTCCAATATTTTTGACTATTTGAAACAATTATCTATTTAAAAATTGTTATGACCTTATATTTTATCATAAAAACAATTGTTTCACCAGTTCATGAAAAGCTTATCTCAAATAAAATAATATTACTTTATTAATATTATAAAAATTGATAAGTTAGAGATTTAAAACATAAATCAGTTTATCGAATCAGATCAAATAATTATGGCCATTTAAACAATTGTTTCAAATCATTATGAACTTTTTTTTTCATAAAACAATTGTTTTTCATTATACAAGCCTATTCAAAATAAAAAAAATACTAATTTATTAATATTTGAAAAATTAATAAGTAAGAGATTTAAAAAATAAATCTGTTTATCGAATCAGTTCAAATAGTTATGACTATTTGAACAATTATTTATCTTTATACAAGCTTCTTCAAAATAAAATAATACTAATCTAGTAATATTATGAAATTTAATAACTGATAGATTTAAAAAATAAATTTGTTTACCGAACCAATTCAAATAGTTAAGGCTATATGAATAATTATCTATTTCAAATCATTATGACATTTTGTTTTGTCGTAAAACAAATGTTTTTGTTCATATAAGTTTGTTTGAAATAAAATAATATTAATTTATTAATATTTCAAAAATTAATAAGAGATTTAATAAATAAATCTATTTACCATACTAGTTCAGTTAATTATAACAATTTGAACATTTATTTATTTCAAATCGTACTAAACTAATAATTTGTTAATCAATTTGAATCATACCTTTTGTAATTTAAACTTATTAAAAGTTTTTTAATTGAGTCGTCATAAAACAATAGCTAAATAATTAGAAAAATATTACCTTTTAGATCTCTTAGTTATTAATTTTTTATATTTGAAATCTTATAATTCAAATATTCATAACTATTTGAATATTATTCTAATTTAAGTTTAAATTTGTTTAATTTAAAAATTAAATATTTAATTTAAAATCTATTTTAAAGTAAAAATATTTAAAGATTTGTTTTGTCATAAAACAATTGTTTTTGTTAATATAAGTTTGTTTGAAATAAAACAATATTATTTTATTAATATTTAAAAAATAAATCTATAAGAGATTTAAAAAGAAAATCTGCTTACCAAACTATTTCAAATAGTTTTGACTATTTCAATAATTATTTATTTCAAATCGTTATAACATTTTATTTTATCATCAAACAATTGATTCTGTTCATACTATTTTATTTAGAATACAATAATACTAATTTAATAATATTTTGAAACTTAATAACCAAGAAAATTAAAAAAATAAATCTAATTGATATATTATATAAAATGAATAAAAATAGTTTATTATTTAAAAAATAACTATTATTAATAAAGTATTTATTTATAAATTATAATATAATAAATTATTATATATTAATATTTAATATAATTTGAATATTATAATAATTAATACTTATTTAAAATAAACAATATATTATTTTATAAGCATTTGAACTATTAATAATTATATAATAATTTATATAAATAAATCATATATTATTTAAAATAATATATATAATATTGAATTATATACTATTATTATAATTTAATTATATTTATAATTAATCTAATAAAATAATATTAATTATATTATATATTGAATGAATTATTATTAGTTTTAGGTTAATTATACTAATTTAATATTTTTATTATTAAATATTAATTTTTTAATTAAATAATCTTATTATAATAATTTATATGTTCAGTATTATATAATTATAGTAGTATATAATACTATAATTAATAATTAATAATTTTATATTATTTATTTGTAATATAAAATATTAATTTAATTTAACAATTGTATATTTGATTTAATTTTATTAAAATTATAATTATTTTAATAAATAATAATATTTTATTATAATCATATTAGTATTGTTTGATATTATTAATTTTTAATAGTTTAAAATTTAAACTAAATTGTTAATATAACCATCATTTATCAAACAATTCGCTTTATTTATTAATATTAGTATTTATTCATATTTTTATGTTTAACATATTAACATACATTATAATCAGTTAATTATAATTATAATAATAGTTGATGGAATCAAGCATTGTTATGCATGTAATTTGACTAGGTATGTCATAACGATTATGACAACTAGTCGTGTTAAAACTATATTTAATTATTTATTTTTTATTAATATAAAATAATTATACTTAATAATTATTTTATGATTGCATACTTTATGAACATTGTAAGGATAGAAATATAATTAAATGTTTATGTGAATAGTTCTATTGAATTGATAGTGTAATTATCTTATACTATATTTAATATAATCTGCTTAATAATTCTTATCAGATAATTATTATTCATAATTTTATAAGATTTGTAATATTTAATTAACAATAATATATTAAATAATAAAAATAAATCTGTTTACATATAATTTTTTTTAGTTTATAATAAATTAATAGTAAATTATATTAAATTAATAATTTAATATAATTGATATTATTATTTGTAATTAAATTATTATTAATTATTTAGTGTTAATTATATAACTAATTTAATAATTAAACTCTTTATTATAACTTCATATTTAATTAATAATTTAATTTACAAAAATCAATATTAAGTATAATTATTCAAATAAATAATTGTACAATGTCACTTAGATGTCCTAATTTATTTAAATTATTATATTTATTTAAACTATTCAAATAATATACTAATATATATTCATAAGTATAAATATTTATTAGTACATTATAATAAAATAGTTATTTTATTTTGGATAAACTTTATTAATAATTATAATAGAAATGATTAATAAAGTTATTAATATTATAAAAATATTAAATATTTTTAGCTTAATAATTTAAAACTTATATTATATTAATTTAATTAAATATTAATAGTAATTATTAATATTTATGATAAATTAATATTTATAATAAATAATTAATATTTATTATTAATAAGGTAAAATAAGTAAATTAACTATTAGCTTAATAAATTAGAATACTTTTTAAATTAATTATTATTAAAGAGATTATTAAAAACTATTTGAACGTTTTATAACTAATATTATTATAATTATTATAATATTTGTGAATATAAATATTAAATTATTTTTAATAATTTACTCAATTATTTTATTAATTAATATTTTAGTAATAATAATTAACATAATTATTAATATATAAAGGTAATATTATGTTTTATAACAATGAATATATAGTAATTTAATATCATAATATTTTAAAAAATTGATTATAATTAAATTAATAAAATAGTTATTATATAATGATAATTATAATTGTTACCTTTATATAATTTATTATTATTAATTAAATTATAAAATATTAATCAATTAATATAAAATACTATATTTAACAATTGTTTAATTAATATTAAATAATATTATTTAATTATTTATTTAAAAATAATTATAATCTTAATAAATAATTAAGATTGTTAATTATAATAAATAGTTATAATATATATTTATAAGTAATATAATATTACTTATAATTATAATTATTCATATTTAAATAATGTATTAATAATTATATTTTATTATATAATTATATTATTAATAATTATAAGTAAAACATTTAATATTTTAAACCAATAATATTAATACATAATTAATATTATCATAACTTTTATTTTAATTATACTATATATATATATTAGATAAAATAATATTATAATAATTATAATATAATAATGTTTTTAATAATACTTATTCATAATTTAATGTATTAATAATCTGATATAACAAAAGGTCATAATGATTTGAAATAAATAATGTTCAAATAGTCATAACTATTTGAACTTATTAGGTAAATAGATTTGAATAAGTTTGTATGCCATAGAAAAAACTTGTTTTATTACGAAAAGCATAAGGTCTAGCAATTTGAAATAGATAATTGTTCAAATAGCCATAACTATTTTGAAACTTGTTCAGTAAATAGATTCATTTTTCAAATCTCTTACTTGTAAATTTTGCGAATATTAATAAATTAAATTATGTTATTTCGAATAAGCTTGTTACGAACAGAAAACTGTTTGTGACAAAACAAAAGATCATAATGATTTGAAAATTAGATATTTCTTCAAAGCAATCTAACTATTTGCAACTGATCAGCCAAACAGATACATTTTTCTAATTCGTTACTTATAATTTTGAATTAGCATTACTTTATTCTGAATAAGATACATGAATAGAAACAATTGTTCTATGATAAAACAAATTGTCGTAACAATTTGAAATAAACAATATATTATATATTGTATTAGTTAAATATTAAATTAATTATAAATAATTTTAATATTACTTAATTTATTATACTATGTAAATAATTAATAAATCTTACCAAATAAGTTATTAATTTTTGAAATTGTTAATTGTTTAATATTTTATTATACAAAATAATAATTTAGGAAATAATAATTAATAATATTATTATTTAGAATAAAATAGTAATTAAACAATATAAAATTAGTTAATCAGATGGTTAAAATTATATATATAAGATAGTAATAACTATTGATTATAAAATATATTCATATACTATAATAACTATTATAAATTATATTTATTAATATAATTATTTAATAAAGTTAAGTATTATAATAAATAATCGATAATTAAACTATATGAATAGAAAATAATAATAAAATAGTTTAATCTTAATAAAATAATATATAAGATTATTATTAGTAATAATAATTTTATGACAAAACAAAATGTCATAATGATTTTAAATAGACAATTGTTCAAATAATTGTAACTATCTGAATTTGTTTGATAAACAAATTTATTTTTTAAACTCCTACTTATTAATTTTTTTGTTTTGGATAAGCTTTTATGAATTGAAATAATTATTTTATGTCAAAACAAAAGGTCATAATGATTTTATAAAAATAATTGATCAAATAGTCATAACTATTTAAACTTGTTTGGTAAACAAATTAATTTTTTCAAATCTTTTGCTTATTAATTTTCCAAATGTTCATAAATTTGGATTATTTTATTCCAAATAAGCTTTGACTTAACAAAAGTTTGACTTAACAAATATTTTGTGACTTAACAAAAGTTTTGAATGATTTGAAATAGATAATTATTTGAATTGGTTTAGAAAACATATTTATTTTTTAAATCTCTTATTAATTTTTAGAATATTATTAAATTAGTATTATTTCAAATCTTAATTTTTATATAGTATATTATATTATTATTTAAATTATATTTTTGATAAATTAAATAATTGAGATAAATAATTATATTCTTATAATTTATAACTATCAATAACTATTATTACTAATACTATATAAAAACCTAATCATTCATTAATATATTAATAAATCATTGTAGCATTTTGTTTTGTAATAAAACAATTATTTCAATTCATGTTAGCTTATTTGAAATAAAATTATACTAATTTATTAATATTCCAAAAATTAAAAAGTAAGAGAATTAAAAAAATAAATCTGTTTATTGAACAAGTTCAAATAGTTATGACTATCTTAATAATTAACTATTTCAAAACATTACAACCTTTTGTTTTGTCATAAAACAATTGGTTATATTCATTCAAGCTTATTTCAAACAAAATAATATAAATTTATTAATGTTCCAAAAATTGATAAGTAAAAATTTTAAAAATAAATTTATTTAAAAATTAATGTTCCAAAACCAATTGTTTCTATTCATACAAAATTATTCAGAACAAAATAATATTATTTTATTACTACTTTGAAAATTAATAAGAGATTTAAAAACTAAATATTTTTACCAAACCAGTTCAAATAGTTATGACTATTTGAACAATTATCTATCTCCAATTGTTAAACTAATAGTAATAATTGTATAAATATTAATTTATTTATACAACTTAATTAATTAATACTATTTAATTTATAAAATCAGATAAGTAATTATTTATAACAATTATAACTAATTATTTTCTCAATAGGTAAGCTTTTTTGGAATTATTAATGTACTTATATAAGTTAATAAACTAATTATAACTAATTATTTATACTATTAGAATAATTATTAAACCCAATTTATATTAATAAAATTTATATTTAGAATAATTATAATTAATATTATTATCTATTACAATATTAAGCTTGTATGAACTTATTAATATATGATAATGTTATCACATAACAAAAATAAATTATATTTAATTTATAATTCAAACTATTTAACATTAAATTTTTGTCTTAATTATTTATCAATAAATTTAATTTGAAATAAATATAATTTAATATTACATAATTATATAAATTTATTGAATTATAAAAAATTAATATTGTTAATAATTAATTTAAATTAATGTATTATATTATTCTATTCTGATTTAATATTATTGATATAACTTAATATATTATTGAATTATTGAATTAATTATTATTAAATAATTATTGATTTAAAATTAAATCAAACAATATATAAATATTATTAAATTTATATAAATTTAATTTAAAATTTAATAATATTTAATATTAATAATAACAAATAGTTATACAAACTTATAAATAATTAATTTAAATTATTTAATATTATAATTTATTGCTTATAAATAATAATAAATTTAATTAATAAATTATAATATTTAATAATAATAATAATAATAATATCATTATTAATGATAAAAATGATTATTAAATTTTGAAGATTTATTAGTATATTATAATCATACTAAATTGATATTATCTATCAATTTTATGAACAAAAACATTTATTTAAAACATAATTCAAATATTAACTTATATAATCTTATATAATTATCGATTAGTTGATAATTTAACTTATTATATTAGTTTAATAATCTCTATTAACTTATTTAATATTAAATATTAAAATCATTTTTAATAATAATTAAATTTAAATGGGTTATACATTTAATAATAATCATTAATATATTCTAATACATATATATCCTAATTAACAATTAATTATTAATTATAAATATTTAACATAATTAATATTTATATTATAGTACAAATATTAATTATTTAAATATTTTAATAATAAAATATTAATTAAAATTATTATCATATAGTATATAATTAATTAATTACATTTACTAATTAATAAATGTTAATTAATAAATTAACTAATATTAATTAATAACAATAATTAAAATATTTACAATTGTTTCTAATAATATTAATTATTATATAAGATAATACAATATATAATATATTGTTTAATATTACTAATATTTAATATTAGTTAAATATTTTTAAAATATTTGAATATTAATTTTATAATAATTTATAAATATTAATTCATTGATGATTTTTATAGTCAATTATTTTGACTATTTATTTATTAAAATTAATATTTTAACTTGATATATTGAATAATATATAATATTTAATTAACAATTAATTAAATAAAACCTAAAATATAATTAATATTAATATTAATAATAAGTTAATATATTCAATATATTATCAAGAATTTGTTTGCTAATATAAATAATTGTTTTACTATTTAAATTATTATTTAAATATGAATAGATTAGTATTAGTTTTTAAATCTCTTATTAATAATATGAATATATGTTAGCTTTTGGATTAAAATATTAATATAATATATATTACATATATTTAAAATATATATATAATATGCATTGTATTAATAAGATATTATTTCAAATCGTTATCATCTTTTGTTTGGTCATATAACAATTGTTTTTTATCATACATGATTATTTGAAATAAAATAATAATAATTTATTAATCTTAATAAATTATAATATTAATTTATAATAAAATAATAACTAATAATCTTAATTTATAATATTTAGTAAATAGTATAATTATAAATTTTTAACTCTAATAATTTACAATTATAATATTAAGCTTGTTTGATAATCTATTAATTATCAATTATTAATAGTATATTAGACTATTAGTTATTATTAATATTTTATTAATTATAATTATATATAATTGATTAAATAAATATAAATTATTATTTTACTAATTACTAAATCTATTTACTTTATACATAATTGTTTAATAAATCATTATGATTTCAATTATAATTAATCTATTAATTGTTAAATTTAGTAAATTAGTTACTAAATTAATAAATAGAATAAATAGTCATTTAATATTAAATATATTAATTATTTATAATATATTTCTATTAATTAGATAGTAATATTAGTTATATTATCTTTAATAATTAATAATGCTATGATAATTTATTATTTGTAAATTATTAGTATATATATATAAATAATAATTTAATATTATACTATTATATTAAATATAAATAAAAATTTAAAAAATAAATATGTTTTTTTGAACACATTCAATAGTTATGACTATTTGTTTTGTCATAAACCAATTATTTCTATTCATACAAGCTTATTCGAAATAAAATAATATTAATTTATTAATATTTCTAAAATTAATAAGTAAAAGATTTAAATAATAAATTTGTTTACCGAGCAACTTCAAATAGTTATTACTATTTGAACAATTATATATTTCAAATCTTAAAATATAATATATACTATAACTAATTAATAATTTTTTATTAATTAATAATAACAAATATATAACTTATATAGAATATAAGTTAATATAATTTAAATAAGATTAATATTAATAAGGATTATAATAAATATAGTCTTAATATATTATATAAACCTTATTAACATATTGTATTAATTTTATGGTAATTAATTTAAATAAGTATTATTAAAAATAATTATATAAAAAGTAATATTATTATTTAATATTTATTAAATTATTAATAATATTATTAGTATTATATTATAAATAAATAATTATAATTATTATAATAATTTATAATATAAATTTATATAATTAATTAATTATTTATATTATAATTAAATAAGGAAATATAATTATTATTATATTATTATTAATTTATTTATAAATTATAAATATTAGGTTTATAAATCAATTTACTATTTATTTAAAGTTATATATAATTTATAAATATATTAAATTATATATTTAATAAAAAATAATAGTTATCAAATAGTCATATATAATAATTTATATTATTTAATTTATATAAGATATTGTAATTCATTAACTTTTGAATAATATTTATATGTTAAAATAATTTATATTATTAAATTATCTTATAAATTATTATAATTATATTCCTATAATTATAATTTATTATAACAATATAATTATCTCTCTCAATTATTTAATTGATAAAATAATATAATTTAAATAATAATACTATATAAAAATTAAGATTTGAAATAATACTAATTTAATAATATTTTAAAAATTAATAAGAGATTTAAAAATAAATATATTTTATAAATCAATTCAAATAGTTAAAACAATTAGAATAATTATCTATTTCAAATCGTTCAAAACTTTTTTTTAGTCATAAAATATTTGTTTCTTGTCTTATTAATTTAATATATATAATCTAATTATATATATTAATCGTTATAATAATAATTATAATTGTTAAATTATATTAAATATTATTACAATGGAATTCAATAAATATATTATAATTTATAATTATCTAAACTATTAGATTTATAGTAAATTAATCATAATTTATAAATTACGTGTTAGTTTTAAAATATTACAGTTAATTTAATAATATAAATAAACTTATAATATTTACTATTATATTATTATAAATTAATAATAGTTTATAATATTTCTATGCAAAATATAATTAATAAAATTTAAGTCAATGTTTTTGATCATTAATAATTAAACTTTTATGAACTAAAACAATTATTTTATGACAAAACAAATGGACAGTATTGATAATTGTTCTTATCAATTATATTATCCAGCAGCATAATAATAATTTTTATTATATCTATTAAACAATAAAAAACTCCCATATATATTAATTATTAATTTTTATTATATATTTTTTATTATGATATATAGTTATTAATTATTAAATAAATTAATAATTAATAAATAGATAAATCATTTTAATAATTTAATATTAAAATTAAAATTATTTAATTTAATTATTATAATTTCGGATAATTATTCATATTAAATAGTTATGATTTAATCAATAATATTTATTTATAATTATTAATTATTAATTTAATATTTAAAATAAATAATTATTATGATTCATACATAATTATAATATAATACAAGCTTAAATGGAATTATATATAATAATTAATATACTAAATTATATAATTAAATCATAAGAATTATTATTTATACTAATTAAATTGTTATTAGTATTAATGAAATAAATAGTTATTAATAATTAATAATAAATATTAATTATAAAATTAACTAATTTTAAATTTATAATAAATATTAATTATAAATTGTCATAATTTTTAATATTAATCAATAAAATAGATTTTATCATTAATTATATTTAATTCATATTTATAAATATAAGTTAATATTTATAACATTATAAATAATGTTATTTTTAATAACATTATAACAATTGTGATTTAATTAAATTATTATTAATTTAATTAGTATGGATATATTATTGTAATTAGCTTATAATAAATTAATATACAATTATTTATTTAATAATTAATATAAATTTATATTATATTATAATTCTTAGTTATAATATAATCATTTTAATCTGCCATAGCTTTCATTAAGATTTTCTCAAAACCCACTGCTTTTACTTTTTCTCTATAGCAACTACAAACCAACAGCAGTTATCCACCATCGTCACTTGCATCCACATTAACAAAAGCTCATGGCTTTCTCTTTTTGTCATATATTTTTGCATTAGCAGATATTCAAACCGACTCTAATGATGAATTTCTGGTGGAATGCAATCATATGCAAAATCAATTCGCAATCAAGGAAAAATAGTCATGGGGTATAAACCTACAATTAAATTAATATATTATATTTAATATAATTGTTATAAATAATACTAATTAATATTATTTATAATTATACAAATCATATGATAATTCTAAATATTTCAAATATTATAATTATAATATAGTTAATAGTATTTATTTAACATTTTCATAGATAATAATAATATTATTTATAATAATAATTATTATCAATTATTATAATTATAATTAATTAATAATATTATATTTAAATAATTAGGCATTATTTACTTAATTAATATAATTATTATAATATAGTATAATAAATTTAATTAAATATAAAATTAATCAATTATAATAAGTATTATTAACTTATTAATAAATATAATATTTGTCATAGAATTGAAATTATATTATCCAAAATAATGATATTAATATAAAAATAAATTTTATATAATTATTAATTATTTTAAATACTTAATTAAATTATTATAATTTAATAATTATTTAAACTAATTAATTTTTTTTAAATCTTCAACTTATTAATTTTTAGAATGTTAATTGTTCAAACGATCATAATTATTTGAACTCACTAGGTAAACAAATTTATTTTTTAAATCTTTTACTTATTAATTTTGGAATATTAATCAATTAGAATTATTTTATTCCAAATAAGCTTGTTGGAACAGAAACAATTGGTCATAATGATTTGAAATAGATAATTGTTCAAATAGTCATAACTATTTGAATGTGTTCAGAAAATAGCTTTATTTTCTAAAATTATACTTATTAATTTTTGGAATATTAATAAATTTATATTATTTTATTCAAAATACGCTTGCATGAACAGAACCAATTGGTTTATGACAATTGATATAACTTCATATTAGTTAACAAATAGTTATGACTATTAATATAATTAGTATAATATAATATTTTATATTATAAATAATATATATTATTCAATAGATATTAATATTATTAATTAATAATAAAATTAGTTAATAATAAATATATATAATATAATAATCATATTTATTAATTAAAATTTTAATATATTATTATAATTTTATTATAAAATTTGTTTGTTAATATTATAAGCAAGAGTAATTCAAATATGAACTGAGGATATATAATTTATATAATAAATTAATTATAAATTAAAATTTATTATAAGCTTATATTAATAAATATTATTAATAAACTATTATTATAATATTAATATTTTAATAATTAATTAAGAGATTATTTAATAATTATATATTAGTTATTAGGTTGTTAATTGTATAATTAAATATTAATAATTTTGTATATTAATAGTTATTAATGCAAATGATTAAATATAATAACTTAAACTATATAAGCTTTATTATAATCAAATATTAACTAATAAATTTCAAAATAACAATTACAAATCGTTATTAAATAGATTATTTATATCATAAGTAATAATATACAATTATATATTATATAATATTATTAATATTATTAATTCAATTAATATTTAATTTATTAGATAATATTGAATTTAGTAATAAATTATAACGATTATCGATTATTATTATAAGAATTTAATTAAATATTTAATTACTAATCAGTTATTATATAATTATAATATATAAATTGTTTAATCAGTTATAAAATTTTAAATAATAATTATTTATTATTTTTAATTGTAATTTATATATATTAATTAATTAATAAGTTTGATTAATATTAACAATTGCAATAATTTAATATTAAATATTTTTTTATAAATATATAATCATTAAATAGATTATATAATTAATTAATTAATTAATATTTATTTAAAGTTATATTATTTAGTATTATTATAAATTTCTATAATGATAGTAATATTAGTTAATATAATATTATTATTTAATAATAATTATTATATTATTTATTATATTATTTATTATTAATAATAATTAATTTATATATACTTATAAATATACACATAAGTAATATATTATATATTATAGTTATAATATAATAAACAAAAGTAGAATATTTAATAAGATATCCACTGATAATTATAACTAGTAGTTATAATAAATCTTATGAATTAATTTACTTATATTTATTAAAAATTATTCAGTTATTTTATTACATTAAGATTATTAAATAATTGTTACGAACAATTATTAACTAATACTAATTTATAATAGTATTAATTTTAACTAGCTCAATGAGGAATAAGATATTTTTTAATAATTATAATAATTACCATGGATTAATATTTATATAATTAATAAATTAATAGAATAAATTATCAAATTGTATTAAATAACAGGTATTTAATAAATCATCTATGATGATCTTTTAATGATTATAATTTATAATAAGTTATTAATATTTGAATTAAAATCAATATATTAATCAAATATAATTATATAATATTGAATAACAATAAACTTAATAATAAATTTATCTGATAACAATTAAATTAATAAATTACTTATTAAACTTTAATAAATTAGTAAATTATTTATTTAAATTTATCCAAGCAAATTAATAATAATATCAAATTATTATCAAATTATCATTAATATTGAATTATTTTTGACTAATTATTATAATAATTTTTAATAATATTATAAATGATTATAATATTCATATTATTTATTTAAATAATAATAATTTTAAATGTATAATAAAAATAATTAATAATAAGACAATTTCATATTAATAGAATTTAAATAATTATTTGATTTATAATAATAATTAATAACAAAAAATATTAGTTATGATAGTTAAATTATCGTTATATTTAACTAATATAATATTAATTATAAAATAATAATAATAATACTATTTATAATATAATTGAATTATAATTTATAATATAATAATGAACTATTTTTAATTAATAGTTATTAAATTATAGTATATATTTAATTATAAAATATAACTAAATATATATAATTTATTATTAAATAAATAATTTATTTCAATTAGTTATTATAATAATTAGTATTATTATAACTTATTAACTAATAATTATTAATAAATAATTGTTAATAGATTAAATTTCATGATTAATCCTTAAATATTAATCTAATTCATTTTAAATTAATAAATTATTTTAAATTATAACAATTATTTAAATATAATATTAATTATTATATTTTGTCTACTATTAGACAAGATATTAAATTATAATAAATATTATTAGTATAAATTTAACATAATAATACTTTATTAACAATATATAAATAATAATATAGTAAATATTATAATATTATATACTTATAATATAAATAATTAATATTATTATTAATATAATTGTTATATAAATAAATGACTATGATTAATATTGTTCATTATAAACGTATTTTTTATAACTAAAAATATAACATATTTGACATGTATATTATATTATATTTAAATATAATATTTTAATTATAATTAAAATAATATATATTATTACTATAATTGTTTTATTCTATAATACTATATTTAATATATAATTACTTAATTAATTAGTTTTTAATTTGTAACAAAAGGCCATTAGTTCTAATCCAATAATTCATTTTGAATTATAGTATATTAATAATTGTTAGATAATTAATTATCTATTAAATATAATTTTATAAATTAATAATATTATACAAATAACTAATTTATATTAAATTATTATATTATATTAATAAATTATTATTTAATCTTAGTTATTAGTAACTAATTATTATATATAGAATAGATATATTAATTTAAATATATAAATTATCCATAATAATCCATAATAAACATTTTAATTATTGTTAGTTTAATAATAGTTTTGTAATATTAAATAAATTATATTTAATAATTTAAAAAATTATTAATTTTTTAATTTGTTTATGGCTAACAATATATTATTAGCTATTATATAATTTATACTATAATATTTAATAAAATGTTACTGAACAAATATTAAAATTTCAAATAATAGAATTATTTGAATGTAATAAAATTATTGATATGATTCTTTCCATATCAAAATAAAATATTTTATTTAACTAATTTTATATATTTATAATAAAATATAATATAATAATTATTATGTTTTGTTAATAATAAATTATTTATAATTTGTAAAATTATAATTATAATGGTAATTAATATTTTATATTAAATATTTAAAATATTATAATTGTTTATTAAATTTAATATAAATTTATAATCATATTAGCTTAATATAATAAAAACAAGTATAATAATTACTAAATAATTATATATTCATTAAATATATTGAATATTAATAACTAATATTTTATTAGTTATTATAATATTTAAAGACAATTGTTAAGTATATAATAATCAGTTAATTTAATTATTAATTAATAATCATTAAATAATTTAATATATATGTTTTAATTATTAATTAATTAAAAATAAATAGTGAAAATATAAATATTATATTATAATTATAACAATTAATTTATATATATTATTCCAAAAATTAATATGTAAGGAATTTAAAAAATAAATGTGTTTGTCAAACTAGTTCAAATAGTTTATTCTAGTTATTATTACTATAATAATTAATATATATAATAAGCTTGTATATATTCAAAATTATATGTATAATAATATATTATTAATTAATATAGATATTAATATACCTATATTTTAAACTTTTAGAATAATTATTAGTAATAACAAATAATTCAAATAATAATTGTATAGTACAAAAAAATTAAATTATTTAAGTTTAATTAATATAAACTATAATTAATATAATAATAAAATATTATTAAACTTAAATAATTAAGTTATTTATAATTATATATTGTTATGTAAAATCAATATAATTTTATTCTGAATAATCTTCTAATAAATTATTTTTTAATTATATATATTATTTAAATTATAATAATATATAATTATAATATATATAATTGTTTATAATTAGTTATATATGATTATAAATATTATTAATAGTCTTTATATTAATAATATTATTATAATTATAAGTTTTTTAGATTATTTAGGATTCTAAACATTAAGAATGTACATATTTTCATTTTAATTAAATAAATATGTACATTCTTATAAACACTTTTGTAATAATTTATAATATATATTTATAAATCTAATTAGGATTATATTTAAATATTATTAATTTATAAATAATTAAATAACAATTATTATTATCATTAAATATATCAATTATAATTATAATTAAATTATTTAATTATTTAAATAAACTTCCAACGATGTATTTCATTAAATTGCTCAGTGCTCACTCCATCAAGCCAATTTACCATTCAAGAATGCATAAGCTAAAAGATGGATTCCTATATTTGCAAACCACAATTATCATAGTTTTATAGGAAGCTCAGGATTGCCAAAAAAAAGAAAGAATGATGAGCTTCTCAAAATGGTTGAAGTTGTACATTGAAAAAGGTTCAACCTTTTCCAGCAAATCCAAATTCGTTTTGGCATCATCAAAATAATTTCCTAGGTACGACACTAACCAAATCTTATTTTAAATCAATAATTTTTATTATCATATATTTAATTATATAATAAAATTATATAATATTAATTTAATATATTGTTTACAACAAAATAATTTATTATATTATATTATATTAATAGTAAACTATTTACTATTATGACTATTAATTACAATATATTTATATTAATTTAGTAATTAATTGTTAAAAACAATTATATTTGATTTAAATTTATATTAACAAGGTAATTATTATTATATTTATAATTAATTGTAATTATTAATTTGAAATTAAATTTGTTATAACAAGTATATTTGTAGATACCAATAAATATTATATAATTAATATAACTTAATTAATTATATACCAAGTCTAAATTGATATATTAGATACTATTTATAATATTACCAATTCTAAATATAATTATATATTAATAATTATTATAAATTATATTAAATTAAATATTCAAATAATATATTTACTATAATTATTAATAATATAAATATAATTATAATATTATTAATTAATAACAAATATTATTTAAATATTTAATAATAGTATCATATATAATAATTGTAATTGATATTATAATATATATTTATAAATTACAATATATTAATAAATTATTTTTACTTACTATTAATAAATAATATTATATTATAAAATATATTTATATTAAAAATTAAACTATTTTATATACATAATAAATAAAATATTTATATATTATAAGATTATTAATATTTATTAATTAATTTAATTGAATATATTATAAATTTATATAATATTTGTTAATATTATAAGATGAGCAATAAT
Organism: Durio zibethinus; assembly: GCF_002303985.1. The sequence goes on along the minus strand of NW_019168404.1, from coordinate 54,791 downwards.
ATAATAGAAAACAGTTTCTATTAAAATTTATAGTAATTTAATATCATAATATTTTTAAAAATTGTATTATAATTAAATTAATAAATTAGATTTAATATTTAAAATTAATATATATTATAGTATTAAATATAACTAGTAATTTTAATAATTATTTATAAATTAATTAAATTTAATTATTATTTAATTAATTTAATAATTGTATAGATTATATAATTTAGTATAATCTATATAGTTATAATATCTATTTAAATTTATTATTTGATTTTAATAATATCAAATAACCATATTTATTAACTGTACTATTTACACAATTATATCATAATTATATCGTAATTATATTAGATACCTAATATTTATCATTAATGATAAATAATTATATAATTTAAAATTAATATTTATAGCAATAATTTATAATATTATATATTTGTAATAATAGATAATATATATAATATTTAAATTTTAAATATTAAAACTAATATATATTGTTTTAATATATTAATTTGTTTAAATTAAAAATAAATATTAAAATTTATTTTAAGTAATAAATATTGCACTAGCTTAATAATTAACACAAATAAATCTAATATACTATATATTAATCATAATTTATATAACAATTTTAATATTACTTAATTATATACTATTAAATAATTAATATTAATTATAATATTAATAATTAATTAATAATACTTATTTAAATATAAGTTATATTAGTTATAAAAATATATTTATTATTAATATTTGATTATAAATATTTATATTAATTATTAATAAATTATTTATATAAACAAAATAATTAATATAACTATAACAATATATATGTTAATTATAATTATAATTAAAAGATTATGTCTAATTATATCTATTATATTTATCAAATATAAATAATTAACTAATTAGTAAATAATAATTAATTGATTTTATAATTTGGTAAAATCAAATAGTCATAATTATTTGAACTAGTTATATAATTTAACTATTTTATTAATTACTAATAAATATAAGTTATTTATATTTATTAGATATAACTTATTCTAAAAATAGATTCAAAAATAATATATATTATAACAAAATCCTCACTCGTACAAATTATAAATATTATATAATTATAAAAACTACAATTTATAATTAATTGTTTCATAAATATTTAATTTTCTATTTAATAAAAATAGCATCATGAAAAATGAATTTGAAATACTGCATATTTAAAAGTTCTTTTCTATCATTTAATCCTACTATTTGCTCAAGAAAATAGGGGAAGAAAAGTTGATGGTTAATTAATTATTGTAATGAATAACATGAATACTAATACATTGATATAATGATATTATTTTGATTTATTATTTTAAAAATAAATATAATATAAATTTAATTAAATTACAAGATGAATCCGGCAAGAAAGAGAAAGTTATTTATTACCTGAGCAAGAAATTCATAGAGTATGAGTCCAAGTATTCATCATTAGAGAAAATGTGTTGTGCTTTGGCTTGGACAACTAAAAGACTCAGGCAATACATGCTTTACCAAACAACTTGGCTCATAGCTAAACTGGATCCCATCAAATACATCTTCAAGAAGCCTTCACTATTAAGAAGAATCATAAGATGGCAAGTGATGCTTTTGGAATATGACATAGTATATATGAGCCAAAAAGCAATCAAAGGAAGTGTCATTGTTGAGTTCTTGGCAGATAAGGCCGCCGATGATTATAAGCCCATGAAATTTGATTTTCTAGATGAGGAACTAATGTCCTTCTCAGAGTTAGAGGAAGATGATAAAAAGATATGGAGGATGTATTTAGATGGAGCCACTAATAAATTATTTTATTAATGAGTAATTAATATAATATATACATTATTAACAATTGTATATTAATTTATGATATTGAATTAATTAATTCATATGAGATTTATCTAATTAAATTATTTGTATATTAGTAATAATCGATTCTTAGTTATAATTATTAACTGTATAGATTATAACTAAGAATTTAAATGATTCTTAGTTATAAATCTAATTGTATTTATTTTAAATATTATTCTATTTAATTTAATAATCAATATAAACAGAATATTATATTTAATATATATTAAATAATATAAAAGATTTAATAATATAAATTGGGAAATATTAATTATTAATTTTATTTAATAACTATTCAAATATTTATTTTTATATCAAATAGATTTGTATTTTAAATTATTATTTACTATTATTATTATTAATAACTAATAAAATATTAGTTATTTAATATAATACTATTAATAATAAACAATTTTCAAATATATTAATTATTAAAAAAATATATCCCTATTTTCATAATATATAATTAATATTAAAAAAAATAATTAAAAATTATTAATATATAATAATTATTAATAAGTAATTTAAATTATTACTAAATAAAGACAATTGTTTTGAAATAACTAATAATATTATAATTAATAATCAGATTATTAATTAAACATATTGAATTTATAACAATTATAATATGAATATATGTTAGCTTTTGGATTAAAATATTAATATAATATATATTATATATATTTAAAATATATATAATATGCATTGTATTAATAAAATATTATTTCAAATCGTTATCATCTTTTGTTTGGTCATATAACAATTGTTTTTTATCATACATGATTATTTGAAATAAAATAATAATAATTTATTAATCTTTCAAAAATTAATAAGATATTTAAAATATGAATATGTTTACTGAATTAGTTCAAATAGTTATGACTATTTGAACAATTCTATACTTCAAATCATTATAACCTTTTGTTATGTCATAAAACAATTATTTTTGTTCATACAAGCTTATTCAAAATAAAACAATACTAATCTAATAATATTCCAAAAATTAATAACTAAGGGATTTAAAAAATAAATTTATTTGCCAAACCAATTCAAATAGTTAAGACTATATGAACAATTATCTATTTCAAATCGTTATGACCTTTTGTCTTGTCATAAAATAATTTTCTCAATTCATGCTAGCTTATTCGAAATAAAATAAAATGAATTTATTTCAAAAAGTAATAAGTAAGAGATTTAAAAAATAATTCTGTTTATCTAACCAGTTCAAAAAATTATACTATTTGAACAATTATACATTTCAAATCATTATTATTTTTTGTTTTGTCATACAACAAATGTTGTTCATATAAGTTTATTAGGAATAAAGTAATACTAATCTACTAATATTTCAAAATTAATAAGTGATTTAGACAATAAATCTATGTATCAAACTAGTTCAAATAGTTATGACTATTTGAGCAATTATTTATTTCAAATCATTATGACTTTTTGTTTTGTTGTAAAACAATTGTTTCTATTCATACAAGCTTATTTGCATTAAAATAATGCTAATTTATTAATATTTTGACAATTAGTAAGTAAAAAATTTTAAAAATAAATTTGTTTACCAAACAAGTTCTAATCATTATGGCTATTTGAGCAATTATTTATTTCAACATGTTATGATTTTTGTTTTGTTATGTTAATAATAATATTTGATAACTATTAGTAACTAATTATTATATATAGAATAGATATATTAATTTAAATATATAAATCATCCAAATAATCCATAATAAACATTTTAATTATTGTTAGTTTAATAATAGTTTTGCAATATTAAATAAATTATATTTAATAATTTAAAAAATTATTAATTTTTTAATTTGTTCATAGCTAACAATATATTATTAGCTATTATATAATTTAAATTATAATATTTAATAAAATGTTACTGAACAAATATTAAAATTTCAAATAATAGAATTATTGATATGATTCTTTCCATATCAAAATAAAATATTTTATTTAACTAATTTTATATATTTATAATAAAATATAATATAATAATTATTATATTATTCAATAAATATTATATTAATATTAATATAATTAATATTCAAAATATTAAAATATTAAATAATAGAACAAACTTATTTTAATAAGTTATTAATATAATATTTTATTAATTAGTTATTTAAATGTCTTATAATATTGATATTTACTATCTCCATTATTATTATATTAATTTAAATTTATATTATTAAAATTTTTTTAATATTTTAATTAATTACTTATATTATTATTAATTAAAATAATAATTAATTATAACATTAATTTTTTTTAATTTACATAATCAGTTTAAATAATTATGACTATTTGAACAATTACATATTTCAAACCATTATTACTTTTTGTTTTGTCATAAAACTAATGGTTTTGTTCATATAAGTTTATTAGGAATAAAGTAATACTAATCTATTAATATTTCAAAAATTAAAAAGTGATTTAAAAAATAAATCTATTTATCAAACTTGTTCAAATAGTTATGACTATTTGAGTAATTATTTATTTCAAATCTTTATGACATTTTGTTCTGTTATAAAACAATTGTTTCTATTCATACAAGCTTATTTGGATTAAAATAATACTAATTTATTAATATTTTGACAATTAATAAGTTAAAAATTTTTGAAATAAATATGATTACCTAGACAGTCATGACTATTTGAATAGTTATCTATTTCAAATCGTTATGACCTTTTGTTTTGTCATAAAAAAAACTTATTTCAGTTCATATAAGGTTATTGGAAATAAAATAATACCATCTTATTAATATTCTAAAAATTAATAATTAAGAGATTTAAAAAATGAATCTATTTACCGAACAAGTTTAAATAATTATGGCAATTAAAACAATTATTGATTTGGAATCCTATAACCTTTTGGTTTGTCATATAATGATTTTATTTGTTCATATAAGCTTACTTCGAATAAAATAATATAAATTTATTAATATTAAGACAATTAATAATTAAAAGATTTAAAAAATAAATCTATTTATCGAACAAATTCAAATCGTTATGACTATCTAAATAATTATTTATTTCAAATTCTTATAACTTTTTTGTTTTGTCATAAAACAATTGTTTCTGTCCATACGAGCTTATTCATATTAAAATAATATTGATTTATTAATATTTCAACAATTAATAAGTAAAAGATTTTAAAAAAATAAGTTTACCAAACAAGTTCAAATAGTCATAACTATTTGAATAATTATCTACTTCAAATCATTGTAACATTTTGTTTTGTAATAAAACAATTGTTCAATTCATGTTAGCTTATTTGAAATAAAATAATACTAATTTATTAATATTCCAAAAATTAAAAAGTAAGAGAATTAAAAAAAAATTTATTTATCGAACAAATTCAAATAGTAGACTATCTTAATAATTATCTATTTTCAAAACATTACAACCTTTTGTTTTGTTATAAAACAATTGGTTCTATCATTCAAGCTTATTTCAAATAAAATAAATAATTATTAATGATTCCAAAAATTAATAAAGTAAAAAGTTTAAAAATAAATTATTAAAATTTAATGTTCCAAAACCAATTGTTTCTTATTCATACAAAATATTCAGAATAAAATAATACTATTTATTACTATTTTGAAAATTAATTAAGAGATTTAAAAACTAATATCTTTACCAACCAATTCAAATAGTTATGGACTATCTTTTGGAACAATTATCTATCTCCAATTGTTATGATTTTTGTTTTGTCCTAAAACATTTAATTTCTATTCAACAAGCTTATTTAGTGTAAAATATTGCTAAATTAATAATATTCTAAACATTAATAAGTAAGGATTTAAAAAATAAATGTGTTTGCTGAATTAGTTCAAATAGTTAAGACTATTAGAACAATTATCTATTTCAAATCATTTTTGACCTTTTGTTTAGTCATAAAATAATTGCTTTAACTCATACATACTTATTCGAAATAAAATAATACTAATTTATTAATATTCAAAAAATTATTAAGTAAGAAATTAGAAAAAAAATCTATTTACCGAAAAGTTCAAATATTTTTTACTATTTGAACAATTATCTATTTAAAATCGTTATGACCTTATATTTTATCATAAAACAATTGTTTCAGTTCATAAAAGCTCATCTGAAATAAAATAATATTACTTTATTAATATTATAAAAATTGATAAGTTAGAGATTTAAAACATAAACCAGTTTATCGAATCAGTTCAAATAATTATGGCCATTTAAACAATTATCTATTTAAAATCATTATGAACTTTTGTTTTGTCATAAAGCAATTTTTTTTCATCATACAAGCCTATTCAAAATAAAATAATACTAATTTACTAATATTTGAAAAATTAATAAGTAGGAGATTTAAAAAATAAATCTGTTTATCGAATCAATTCAAATAGTTATAACTATTTGAACCATTATATATTTTTAATCGTTATAACCTTTTGTTTTGTTGTAAAATAATACTAATCTAGTAATATTATGAAATTTAATAACTGATAAATTTAAAAAATAAATTTGTTTACCTAACCAATTCAAATAGTTAAGGCTATATGAATAATTATTTATTTCAAATCGTTATGACATTTTGTTTTGTCGTAAAACAAATGTTTTTGTTCATATAAGTTTGTTCAAAATAAAATAATATTAATTTATTAATATTTCAAAAATTAATAAAAGATTTAATAAATAAATCTATTTACCATACTAGTTCAATTAGTTATAACAATTTGAACATTTATTTATTTCAAATCGTACTAAATTAATAATTTGTTAATAAATTTGAATCGTACCTTTTGTAATTTAAACTTATTAAAAGTTTTTTAATTGAGTTGTCATAAAAAAACATTTAAATATTATATAATATATTATTTATTATATAAAATAATATAATAAATAATTATATTATATAATTATTAATTATCGATTAGTAATGTTTAATATATTATTAAAATTCAAATTTTAATAGTTAATATTTGAATGAAATATTAGATTAATTAATATTTATTAAATTAATACGTATAAATATTTTAACTAATTAATATACAATTCAGAAACAATTGTTAATAATAATATCATTTATTTATTATCAATAAATAATTGAATTATTTTATTAAAAATAAAATTAATTATTATATAACATTACTAATTGAAATAATCATTATTAAAAAAATAGTGTTAAATTAATTAAATTAATTAGTTAACAAATGCCTAAAAGTAAAATAATAATATGAAATTATATTATTAAAAAATGAATTATTTAATATTTAATTATATTAATATTAATATAATTGTTTCAGTATATTTTATTATAATATTACTTATTAATATATTATAATAATAAATTAAATTTAATAATTAATATATAATAAATAATTTATTTATTTATAATTATATAGATAAATTATATTAGATAATATTAATAATATTTCATTAAATAATTATAATATGGATTATAATAAGCAATTATTATATATATAATATAATATAATATAATATAATAACCATTTATTATAATCCATATTATAATATCAATTCATTAAATTTAAGTTAACTAATTTATACTTGATTTAATTATTCTCACTATAAAACCCAATAGTTATATAAATCAACTTCTTTAATTCTAATAAATATTAATTTTAGTCATTATAATCATTAAATACTAATTTAATGTTAATATTATTTTAATGTTATAATAAATATATAACTTAAATTTAAAATATTCTTTTGGTATGGGTACGGAGATAGATATAATATAAAAATCCGAAAATGATAATGAAAACAATTAAAATAACTTGGCTTATAAATTACAATATTATTTTTAATCTTTATTTAGTAATTATATAGTATAATTATCAATTTGGCTATTATAATTTAATATATTAATATAATTTCAATTTTAAACTAATAGTCATATATTAGTTAATATTTATAATATTATTACTATTTATTATAATAAATAATTTATATAGTATCATGTAATAATTTAATAAATTATTATAATTAAATATTATTAATAATATTTTATGAATCATATTAATTATTATAATATGTAATTATAATTGTATATTATATATTATATAATAATTATTTATTATATAATTTAATTGGACATATATATTAATAATTAAAGAACATAACGATAATTGTTTGACAATAATAGTTAATAAAATATTAATAATAACTATTAAGTATTAATATTATAATTCATTATAAGTTATAATTAAAATTATTTGATATTAAAAATTAGAATAAGTATAATTCATATACTATAAATTAATATAATAGTTAATATGAATATAGTATTGTTAGCTATATTATTAGTCTATAATAATTTAATATACTATTGTGTTATTTATTTAATTGTGTTAGTTATATTAATAATTATATTGTATTAAATTGTATGAAACAATTTGTAAATTATCAAATAATTTATATAAATTATTTATAATTAATTATGAATTTTGTTAAACATTAGTTTATATGAATATAATTAATAATTTCTTAAGGGATTTAATTATATTAATAAATATAAATTATAAAATTATAAAATGTTTATTATAATTAAATATATAAATTTAATTCAAATAGATCTATTATTAGTATATTATTTTGAATAATATTTCCTTATAATAATCTTATTCAAAATAAAATAAATTAATATGAACTAGTAATAATTATATTTATTAATTATAAAATAAATTTAATTTGATATTTTAATTAACAATTTTATTATGATACTTAATTACGATTTTAAATAGTAATAATTATCTGAATTAAGGACTCAATGTATTCGAAATATTTAATTTAATATAGATAAATTAGTATAAAAATTATCACTATTAAGAACCGTTATAACTTTTTGATTTATCATAAAATAATTGTTTAAGTTAGTACAAGCTTAGACGGAATAAAATAATACTAATTTATTAATATTTTCTAAATTAATAAGTAAAAAAATTAAAAAATAAATATGTTCATCGAATCAATTAAAATAATTATGGACATTTGACCGATTATCGATTTCAAATCGTTATGACCTTTTGTTTTGTCATAAAACAATTATTTTTTATCCTACAAGTTTATTCGAAATATTAAAATATTCATTAAAATAATTATTAATATTTATAATTTAAATATTAATTATAAATATTTACCTTATTAAACTAATACAATTAATCCGAATTGTATTAAGCAAATAATAAATAATAAATATTTATTATAATTAATGAATATAATATTTTTATTAATATAAATATACATTATTAATAATGATTAACTTTTTGGATTATTGATAAAATAATTTTGTTTGAATAATTAATAAAATATTTATTTAGTTTATATTAATTTAATCATTTAATTAAATGATATAAGATTATAACTAATAAATAATTACTTTATTCCTAATATTATTATAAGACTATTTGAACAATTATCTATTCATAATTATATCAAATTTATCTTGTTTAATATTAACGATTATTAATGTACAAAAAATATTATTTTTAATATTATATGTTAATATTATCATTATTCATTTAACAATTATAAAATGATATTTTATCACTTTACAAATTAACTTATAAATTAATAAACTATATTAATTATATATTATGAATTTATTATAAAACAAGCTATGTTTTAAAGTTTATTTTTGTATTTATATTTTTGTTAATTCAATTTAATATTAATTAATTAATAAACAATAATATTAATTGTTATATTATTTATTAAAAATAGTATATTAAAAAACCTTATTTTAATTATAAGCATTATTATTTTAAATAATAATTTATTTCAAAATCTATTATTAGTGCAATAATAGATTCAAAATTGTTATAACCTTTTCTTTTAACGTAAAACAATTGTTTTGTTTGTACAAGCTTATTTGGATTAAAATAATACTAATTTAATAATATTTTAAAAATTAATAAGTAAAAGATTTAAAAAATAAATTTGTTTACTGAATCAGTTTAAATGGTTAAAATTATTAGAATAATTATCTATTTCATATCATTTTGATCTTTTGTTTAGTAATAAAACAATTGTTTCAGTTCATACAAGCTTATTCAGAATAAATTAATACTAATTTATTAACATTTGGAAAATTAATATGAAAGATTTAAAAAAATAAATATGTTTACTGAACAAATTCAAATAAGTAAGTGATTTAAAAAGTGAATATGTTTACCAATTCATATATTAAATTGAATATATATTTATAAAAAAAATTATTTTTTTATTAATAATTATAGTTAATATTATTCAAAATAATTAATATTAAATAATTAATATAAATATTTTATTAGTATTTGAATTTAATATTATTTGAATAATATTTCAATTATAAAATGTTTTATATAATTACTAGAATATTATTATATTTTATATAATATGATTTATATTATTTAAAAATAATTATTAATATTAAATTATTTAATTATAATATACAATATAATGTATATTAATAATTATTAACACTAAATAATTAATAATATTAATATTGATAATAATAATATCAATTATTGTATTAACTAATTATATTTGATTAATATATTAATGGTTAATATTGTTATAATTAATAAATTAAATTTAATACTAATTTAATTATTATTTAAATTATTAAATGGTTTATTGTTATCGATTAATAAATAATTTATTAATGTTTAATAAATGTTATAATTATAATATATTAAACATTTTATTTATCTTATATATTATTAAGATTATATGCTTATATAATTTTTATTTAAATAACTAACAATAATAAATGATAAACTATAATAATATTTTTTAAATGTTCATTTAAACTATTAATCAGTAAATATTAATTGTTTAATTAATATTTAAATGATAGTTACAAATATTAAAATATAGATATTAATTTAAGTAACTGTTCAAATATTAAAATAAATATGTTTATTGAACAAGTTCAAATAGTTATGACATTTGAATAATAATCTTTTTCAAATCATCGTGAGCTTTTCTTTTGTAATAAAATAATTGCTTCAGTTCATATAAGCCTATGTGAGATAAAATAATATTCTAAAAATTAAAGAGTAACAGAATTAAAAAAAATGAATTTTCTTATCGATCAAGTTGAAATAGTTATGACTATCTAAATAATTATCTATTTCAAAACATTATGACATTTTGTTTTGTCATAAAATAATTGGATTTGTTCATACAAGTGTATTTTGAATAAAATAATATAAATTTATTAATATTCCAAAAATTAATAAGTAAAATTTTAAAAAATAAAGCTATTTTGTTAAATTAATTTAAAATGATAATTTTAAAATAATTAATAAATTATTATCGATAATTTTAATAATTGTAATTTTTTATTAAAATTATTATTCTTATATAATATAGTTATTATATATAGTAATAATTAGTTGTTCTAATTAATATTTAAATTAATTAAATTATTAAAAAATCATTATTATTTAATAGATTATAATTTTATTAAGAAAATTATTTGTTCAATATGCCTATTTATTAAACCCATTATTGGATAATAATTACATATTTTATTAATTAAACCATAATTATTAGATAAATTATATTATGATTAAGCTTGTATGATAATAAAATAAAGATATTAATATGAATTATTGATTTTAATTTAATATAACTAATAAATAAATAATTATATTTATTAAATTTCAAAATACTTAACAATATTTTAATAATTATTAATATTATATATTAATATTAATTATATTTTATATAATTTAGTAAATAATTAAAATAAATTATAATTTTATTATGATTAATATAATTATTAATAGTATAATTTAATTTTAATTAATTTTGTAATATATTAATAAATTATATATTTATTTTATTATAATTTTATAATAAGAATATATAATTATTAGTATAATAAACAAATAATCATTTACTATATTATTATTATTATTTTTATATAAAATATATAATATTAATTAACTAACTTATTATATTAAATTAATAATTATATTTATAATATTAATATTTAAATTATTAATTAATAATTTTGGATTATAATAATTATAAAACAATTATTTCTGTTCATACAAGCTTATTCAAAATAATATAATTATATGATTATAATTTATAATTATATAAATTAGAATTACTAATCAAATACTTGTATATAAATTATAATTATACATTATATATATAAAGTACAAAAAAATAACTTAATGGAGTAATTCAAATATTATATTATATAAATATTAATTGAATTTAATTTTATAGCTTGTATTATAATTTTATTATAAATTGTTTAATATATTAATCAAATATATATTATAATATTATATATAATATAATATTAGTTAATTATATTCATTAGTTATATAAATTAAATATATTCATTAAATATATAGATTATTAGTTATATAAAATATGTTAATTATATTTAATAAACTATTTAATCATAAATATAGTTTTGAAATATATTATTATAATTTACTATTTATATAATTATATATGTTTTAATAAATATTGACTCAATTGTCAATAATTATTTATTTATTTCAAATCGTTATTACTTTTTGTAACCGAAAATAATGATATAATCATAATAATTAATTATTTATAAAGCTTATCCAAACTAAAATAATATTAATTTATTAATATTTCAAAAATTAAGAAGTTAGAGATTTAAAAAACAAATCAGTTTATCAAAATTTAATATTATTTTATAAATTATCTATACTATTTATTATTAAAAATTATACTTAATTTTTATAAGATAATCAAATAGTTATTAATTTTTATGATAAAAGAAATTAATATATTAATTTTTAAATAAATATTATTGATTATAATTTTATAATAGATAATAGTTATATAAATTAATTTATTAATAAAAATTAAAATTATTAATATTTTAAATAGTTAATTAATTAAATAATAATTTGTTTAACATATATATATGTTAATATTTATTAGTTAATTATAAAATTTATAATGAATAAATTAAAAAATTATATAATAATATGAAATATTATAAATTAAATTTAATATTAAATTTGATTATAGATTTATAATTAATTAATTGTAATAATTTAATATACTATTTTGTTATTTATTTAATTGTGTTAGTTATATTAATAATTATATTGTATTAAATTATGTTAAACAATTTGTAAATTATCAAATAATTTATATAAATTATTTATTTATTAATATTATTAATTAATTATAATTAATTATGAATTATGTTAAACATTAGTTTTATGAATATAATTAATAATTTCTTCAGGGATTTAATTATATTAATTATAATTATTTAACAAGTTAATAGGGATTGAACTATTCAAAAGTTTTGTTATTATAGTCATTTAATCAGATAATTATACTATATTTATATTCTATTATAAATTATTATTTATAAATTATTTAAAATTTATATTAATATATATTATAATTTATTAATAAATTTAGATTACTATAAGTATAGAGTATCATTAACTATTAACTTATAAACTTAATATTATAATTAATTTACTAATCTAATTAACATTATTACTTTTGATTAAAGTATTATCAATAATATAATCAAAATAGATTTGATATTAAATTAATCAATTAATATACTAATTTTATAATTAATTAATTTAATAATAAATTATTAAATTATAATTATAATTTATAATATTAAATTGAGAAATTATAATAATTTAAATACATAAACTAAATAATTATAATATAGTTATAATAATTAATAATTTATATTAATATATATAATTAAGAGGTTATTAATATTTTAGATAAATAATATTTTATAATTTATCAATTTAATATTATAAATTATTAATAAATGTATCTATTAATAATTAATAATTGAACCATAATACTATTAGTATTATTAATTAATTAATAATATTTTATATGAAATATAAATTTATCCAAAAATAGATTATAAAATATAGTTTTTATAATTATATTATAATAAATATAATATATAATATAATAATTATAATGGTTTAATAATCCATAACCAATTATTAATAATAATATAGATTATACTAATTACTCATTAATAAAATAATTTATTAGCGGCTCCATCGAAATACATCCTTCATATCTCTTCATCATCTTCCTCTAACTCTAAGATGGCCGTTAGTTCCTCATCTAGAAAATCAAGCTTATTATTAACAATTGTAATAAGTTTATAATACTAATTAAAAACTAAATAGATTATAATAATTTTTTTACTTATTAATTTAGAAAGTATTAATTATAATATAACTAATTATAGTCAAATAATTCACTATTAATAATATAATTTAATAAATACTTATTATAAATTATTGTATCAATTATTAGTAAATAATAATAAATTATATTTATTAACATAGATTTAAGGTTTTATTAAACTTATTAAAATAAATAATAATAATTGTTATTAATTTGATTAATTATTAAGTAATAATAATTAACATATTATACAATTAAAAATAATAATAAATTATGACAATTATTATATTATATCAATAATTAATATATAATATTAAATTAGATTATACTATTATTAATAATACATTAATTATATAATTAATACTAAACAAGATTTAGTAATTGTTATTAATTACTAATAATTATTATAATTATACGAATTATAATGTAATTAATTGAAAAAATATTATAATAATATTTTAAAATTATTTTGAATTATAATGAATTATAATATATATTAGTTTTTTTTCAATTAATATTATTTTAATTGAAATAAGCTCAATTATTACTATTATTATAATTATTAATTAAATAGTATAAATATATTATTTTACTATTTTAGTATAATTAATTATATAATTATGAATTTATATTAATCCAAATAAGCTTGTATGGACGGAAACAATTGTTTTATGACAAAACAAAAAAGTCATAAGAATTTGAAATAAATAATTATTCAGATAGTCATAACGATTTGAATTTGTTCGATAAATAGATTTCTTTTTTAAATCACTTTTTAATTTTTGAAATATTAATAGATTAGTATTACTTTATTCCTAATAAACTTAAATGAACAAAACCATTTGTTTTATGACAAAACAAAAAGTAATAATGATTTGAAATATGTAACTGTTCAAATAGTCATAATTATTTAAACTGATTAGGTAAATTAAAAAAATTAATGTTATAATTAATTATTATTTTAATTAATAATAATATATATTAATTAATTAAAATATTAAAAATTTTATAATAATAATAGAGATAGTAAATATTAATAATATAAGACATTTAAGTAACTAATTAATAAAATATTATATTAATAACTTAAATACAAGTTAGTTCTATTATTTAATATTAATAATATTTATTAAATAATATAATAATTATTATATTATATTTATTATAAATATATAAAATTAGTTAAATAAAATATTTTATTTTGATATGGAAAGAATCATATCAATAATTTTATTACATTCAAATAATTCTATTATTTGAAATTTAATATTTGTTCAGTAACATTTTATTAAATATTATAGTATAAATTATATAATAGCTAATAATATATTGTTAGCTATAAACAAATTAAAAAATTAATAATTTTTTAAATTATTAAATATAAATTATTTAATATTACAAAACTATTATTAAACTAACAATAATTAAAATGTTTATTATGGATAATTTATATATTTAAATTAATGTCTATTCTATATATAATAATTAGTTACTAATAATTATTAAATATTATTATTAACACAACAAAACAAAAAATCATAGCATGTTGAAATAAATAATTGCTCAAATAGCCATAAGGATTAGAACTTGTTTGATAAACATATTTATTTTTAAATCTTTTACTTATTAATTGTCTTAATATTAAAAATTTATATTATTTTATTCGAAATAAGCTTAGATGAATAGAAAAAATTCTTTTATTACAAAATTAAAGGTTATAGCTATTTCAAATAGATAATTATTCAAACAGTCCTAATTATTTAAATTTGTTTAGTAAACAAAGTCATTTTTTAAATCTCTTTATTATTAATTTTTTGAATATTAATAAAGTAGTATTATTTTATTTTGAATAAGCTTAGATGAACTGAAACAACTCTTAGTTAACTATAGGTATGATAATAACAATTATATAAACTATTTATATGTTTTTATAAATATAAGTAAATAAATGTTCGTAATAATTTTTTAATAAATAGGTTTGTTAAATTTAATTAATACTATAATTATAATTTTATTATAATAAATTAAATATTATTTGTATAATATAATTTTTATACTAATATAATGTATAAATAATTTAATTTATATAATATTGAGTATAACATTAGTTTATACATATTATAATTATAATAAGTTATAATTTTATTAGTTACTAAATAGTTATTAATTATTAAATTATTTTAATTCAAATATTTAATTATACAAAAGGTCATAACAATGTAAAATAGATAATTAATCAAATAGTCATGATTATTTGATCTAGTTTGACAAACATATTTTTTTAAAAAACTTTTTACTTATTAATTATCGGTATATTAATAAATTAGTATTAGTTTAATCCAAATAAGGATTAATAACTATTTGAACTAGTTTGATAAATAGATTTATTTTTTAAATCTCTTATTAATTTTTGAAATATAATAGAATTAGTATACTTTATTTCGGAATAAATTTATATGAACAAAAATATTTGTTTTTATGATAAAACCAAAGTCATATATTTTGAAATAGATAATTTTTTCAAATAATCATAACTATTTATTAATATGGTTATAAAATGGTTAACAAATTAGTTATATATTACTATTTATATATATAAGTACAAGATATTGGTAAAAAATGTATAACTATTAAGTCTATAATATAATACTAATATTTATATTATATAAAATTCAAATTTAATTAATTAATTATAACTTTATATAAAAAGATATAAATTAACTTATTATTTAATATAATAAGTTACAATAAATTTATATATTTAGATTATAAAAGCATATAATTTAATACTATTTCAAAATATTAAATGAAATAAACATGTTATAAAATAAGTGATAAATAATAATATAAATTATTTATTTATAATTAAGTATAATATTAATTTATAATAATACAAATTGTGTAATGAATTATAAATAGTATTATAATTGTATATTTTAATAAATTTATTACAATTAAATTAGCTAATAATTAAATGTACATGTGAATAGTCTATTGAATCAATAATTTATTAATCAATAATAAAATATTTATGATTATTTTTAATAATTATTTGACAAAATTCATAAATTATATAATTATTTCATAGCTTATTTATTAATAAATATTGATAATTAAATTATAAAAATTAAAAATTTTTTAATTCTTAACATTCAAAAAATTAATAAGCAAAATATATGAAAAAATAAATCTGTTTACCGATCAAGTTCAAATAGTTATGATTATTTAAACAATTATTTATTTAAAATCATTATGACCTTTTGTTTTGAAAAACAAATAATTGTTTCAGTTCATAAAAGGTTATCCAAAATAAAATAATACTAATTTCTTAATATTTCAAAAATTAATAAGCAATTATAATTTATTATTATAATAATTTAGTAATTAATATAAAATAGTTAATTAATATAATATTAACAATAATTTTTATAACTATTTATTATATTAAAAATAGTAATAAAAAATTGTCATAATTTTTATAAATTTGTTACATATTTATACTAAAACATTCAATTATTATATTAACGATAATTTGGACTAATAATTTATAAACAATTATTATTGTATTATATTTAATAAGCAAAAGATATGAAAAAATAAATTTATTTACCGATCAAGTTTAAAGAGTTATGACTATTTGAACAATTATTTATTTAAAATCGTTATGACCTTTTGTTTTGACAAAAAACAATTGTTTCAATTCATAAAAGCTTATCCAAAATAAAATAATACTAATTTCTTAATATTTCAAAAATTAATAAGCAATTATAATTTATTATTATAATAATATTAGTAATTAATATAAAATAGTTAATTAACGATATTTATTAGTTAAATAATATTAACAATAATTTTTATGACTATTTATTGATATTAATAAATAATAATAATTGCCATAATTTTTATAAATTTGTTACAAATTTATACTCAAACATTCAATTATTATATTAATGATAATTTGGACTAATAATTTATAAACAATTATTATTGTATTAATTTGATAATATTATAGTATTATTTGAATATAACTAAAAGTCAAATTATTTAATATTATTTGTATACTATTGTTTAAAATTATTAAAATTAATTAATAATTATACTATAATATCTATATATGTTATTAGTAATAATAATAGAATATTATTATTATTAATTTATTAAAATAATAATTAATATTTATAATTTAAATATTAATTATAAATATTTACCTTATTAAACTAATACAATTAATCCAAATTGTATTAAGTAAATAATAAATAATAAATATTTATTATAATTAGTGAATATAATATTTTTATTAATATAAATATACATTAATAATAATTAATAATGATGAATTTTTTGGATTATTGATAAAATAATTCTGTTTGAATAATTAATAAAATATTTATTTAGTTTATATTAATTTAATCATTTAATTAAATTATATAAGATTATAAGTAAAAAATAATTACTTTATTCCTCATATTATTTTTAATATTTATGATTAGATTAATCATAAATTATTTTAACTACTTTTAATTTATTTTAATTATATAATTATTTAGTTAATATTTATTGGTTTAAATTTTTAATTAAATAATTAAACGTTTTATAATTAACAATCTTAATATTAATATTTTGCATATTAATATATTTCTATTATTAATATTAACAATTTTAAATTGAAAATTATCAATTTAAGGATATAAATTGTTATATTTAATTTTTAATTAAATTATACTTATTTCTATTTGTTAAATTTATTAATTAAAATTATCTGAATAGTAATTATAAACTAAAATAAACGCTATTTTATATACTATAAAACTAGTAATATTTGTTAAATTATAATATTAAGCCTTAACTAACATTAATTGAATAATAATTATTTATTATTTGTGATTATTCAATTATATAATACTAATTTTATCTAATAATTTTATAATAAATCCTAAATACAAATTATTATTATTTACTTTAAATTATTAATTATATTTATTAATAATAAATATAATATTAATAATTGTATTTAGGATTTATTATAAAATTATTAGATAAAATTATTAATTTTACTAAATATTTAATTTTATTATCTTTAATTCAAAATCAATTAAGTCATGAGATAATTAATTGTCATTTATTAATTTAATAATATTAATAATATAAAATTATTATTCAAATACTTATTAGTTAAATAATTATAATTTAATTATAAACTAATATCAATTATTTTAAATATAAATTCTAATATTATTTACTTATAAATTTATATATTCAGTGAACTTAATTATTATTAATTATCTCCAATAGTTGTTAGTATTGGATTAATAATATAATTTATTTCGATAATAAATAACTAAACATTATTTATTTGAATATAAACAATTTAAAATTAGTTAAATTAATAGTTAAATTTATTAATTATACAATTAATTATAATTATATAATATTAATTATAACAATAATTATACTAAATATTATAACAAATCTATTCTATTAAATTAATAATATTTATAACATTATATAACAGGTCACTTATTTATTATTTATTATTATAAACAATTGTTTTATGGCATTGATAATTGTTTTAATTAAACTTATAATAATGTTCTATTAATTTTATTATTTAATATTTAAATATTATTAAACCAATTTTATATATTAATTAATCTATTATAAACTGTTATAAGAAGACCTTAAATTAATAATAAAATAAGATTATAATTATATAATCATTAATATTATTACTTATTAGTTTCCATAAATAGTAATTTTATTATCTGTTTTTGATAATTGATTTTAAATTAATTGAAATCCTCTTTTTTAAACAGATATTAAAATATCCAATAATATTCAAAAATTGGAGAATTTGTTAAACAATTTCAATAACTAATAGTATAATATTGTCAAAATTATTATATTATATTAATAAATATTGTTATAAATTGCCCTGGAATTTATATAACTTTGATTTATTATTTGTAGAAATTAAAACAGAGGAAAAGCTCAAAGATTGTACTAATTTAATAAGTTATTAAGTAAATTATAATATTTATGAATTTAATAATTAATTAAGTATAATAATTATCAGTATTATAACATTATTAAACAATTTCGTACAATTGTTTATAATTTATAATTCTTGATATATTAATTATACTAATAATTGTAATTAATAAATATATATTATAATATTTTAATAATTTAAATTAATGTAATTATTAATATTAATTGTTATTCTAATTAATTAATTAATATAATTTATTTATTATAATTTATATTAAATGAAAGGTTATAATGATTTGAAATAGATAACTATTAATCTATTATATTCTACATTGAAATATAATTTAAAATTATATAATAAATAAAACTTAACTAATAAATTAATTTATTTATTTTAAATAGATATTATATAGTATTAATTAGTAGCATGCATGTAATTTTTTGCTATTTATATTATATTATTTAATTAAAATAATATTGAATAATAGTTATATTTATATTTATATAAATTATTATAAAGTAATTATATATAACATTATTTGTTCAATAAGAATTATTATTAATATAATTTGAATAGATATATGAATTATTTATAAATTTAAGTAATAGATATATGTAATTTATTTATAAAATTTAAGTAATATATATATTGTTAATTAAATATATATTAACAAATTTAAACTTCTACTTAACTATTATTATAGTAACAGTTATTATAAGTTAAATTAGAAAATTTACAAATTAATTAAAATTTCAAAATTAATAAAATTAATAATAATATGATTTATTATAATGCTATTAAACAATTGTGAATTAATTAATATATAAACAATTTGTCATTTAACAAATAATATATTAATAATAATAGCTTATTATTAAACTTTATATTTAATAATTTAATATAATTGATATTATTATTTGTAATTAAATTATTAATTAAAATATTATTAATTATTTTAGTGCTAATTATATAACTAATTTTATAATTAAACTCTTTATTATAACTTCATATTTAATTAATAATTTAATTACAAATAATAATATCAATATTAGGTATAATTATTCAAATAAATAATTGTATAATTGTCACATAGATGTCCTAATTTATTTAAATTATTATATTTATTTAAACTATTCAAATAATAGTACTAATCGATAGTATATATTCATAAGTATAAAATTTATTAGTACGTCATAAATAATATATATTATAATAAACTAGTTATTTTATTTTGGATAAACATTATTAATAAAGTTATTAATATTAAAAAAATATTAATTATTTTTAGTTTAATAATTTAAACTTATATTATATTAATTGAATTAAATATTAATAGTAATTATTAATATTTATGATAAATTAAAATTTATAATAAATAATAAATAATTATTATTAATAAGTAATATAAATAAATTAACTATTAGCTTAATAAATTAGAATAATTTTTAAATTAATTATTAATTAAAGAGATTATTAAAAACTATTTGAATGTTTTGTAACTAATATTATTATAATTATTATAATATTTGGATAATTTATTGATATAATTGATAATTATTAAATAACAAATATTTAATTAAATAATTAATTATTATAAAATATTATATATTTTAATATATAATTTATTTATAATAACCTAATTATTAGTAAATTTAATATAATTTATTAAATTATTATTATTTAATTATAATAATTTAAGAATATATATTGATTATAAAATAGATAATAATAGATATAATTAAACATAATAAAGATAATTATATAATCAATATATATTATTAGTATATAATATTAATAAATAATTGTTATATAAATTTTAATATTATTATATATAATAATATATATACTTATTATTTAATAATAAATTAATATAAAATATGAATATTATAATATAATACGATAATTGTAATATAGTATTATAAATTAATGTTACTATAATTAAATATTTATAATAATAATATAATTTATTTCATTAATACTATAATGAATTTATAGTATTTGAATTAATTATTAAATTATTATAATAAATTATAAGTATATATTATAATTAATTATATAATATTCAAATAATTTATTCATTATTTAATTATAATATAAATAATTAATTAATTATATAAATTTATATTATAAATTATTATAATATTATAATAAATTATTTATAATACAAAATTAATAATATTATTATTTAATAAATATTAAATAATAATATTAATTGTTATATAATTATTTTTTAATAATACTTATTTAAATTAATTATCGTAAAATTAATACAATATGTTAATAAGATTTATATAATATATTAAGACTATATTTATTATAATCCTTATTAATATTAATCTTATTTAAATTATATTAACTTATATTCTATATAAGTTATATATTTGTTATTATTAATAAATAAATAATTATTAATTAATTATGTATTATTAATTATATAAACTAATTATACAATATAATTATAATTTATACAATATTATAATACATATAATATCTGAATTATTTTTATTAATATAAGTTTGTTTGAAATAAAATAATACTAATTTATAAATATTTTAAAAATTAATCAGTAAGAGATTTAAAAAGTAAATCTACTTTCCAAACCATTTCAAATAGTTTTGACTATTTTAAAAATTATCTATTTCGAATCATTATAACCTTTTTATTTTATCATCAAACAATTGGTTCTGTTTATACTATTTTATTCAGAATAAAATAAAACTAATTTAATAATATTCTAAACTTAATAACCAACAAAATTAAAAAATAAATCTAATTGCCGAACCAGTTGAAATAGTTAAGACTATATGAATGATTATCTATTTCAAATCGTTATGACCTTTTTCTTTTGTCGTAAAACAATTGTTTTGTTCATACAAGCTTATTTGCATTAAAATAATACTAATTTAATAATTATTATATTATATTTGATTAAATTAATAAATAATTTACTATTATAATTAGTAATTGTTCAATAAAATAGATAATTAATTAATTTAATTAACCATAAATTATTATATATATTATATTATTATTATAATATTATTAAAATAAATTTAATATATTGATATATTAATTTAATTATATATAATAATTTATGTATTAATTAAAATTATTAACTATTTATAATAAATAGATTAGTTAATATATTCAATATATTCATATCATTATTAAAACAAGGATAATTAATATTTTATATTAAATATTTAAAATAATAATTGTATGATTTATTATAAATGTTATATTATAATATAACAAAGAATATATGCTTAAATTTTATTAGCAATTATGTTTTATAATTATTGATTAGTTTCCTCGTACTAAACAATATTAATCAAATAAATATTAATTATTATAATATTTAATTATAATTATAATTAATAAATGTTTTAATAATTTATTTTTAAAATTAAATTAAATTAATAATAATTATATAAGTTAACAAATAATTTATTGGTATGTTAAATATTAGTTATTGAAAATATTATAAACATTAATAATATAATTGATAAATATTAATATATAATAATTAAAATCATTGTGAACATTTAAACTAATAGTACTAATCTTATATAATAAATAAAAATATTAATTAAACTAATTGATAATTAAATAATTAAAGATTTGTTAATAAAATATTATATTAATTTATATAATTTTATTAATTATATTATACTTAAATTATTATTAAAATTAAATGTTCCAAAAATTAATAATATTATATTATTATTATTTATAATAATATTAGGAATAAAGTAATATTTAGTAAAAACTAAATATATTTTTTGAACACGTTCAAATAATTATGACCCTTTGTTTTGTCATAAACCAATTGTTTCTATTCATACAAATGTATTCAAAATAAAATAATACGAATTTCTTAATATTCCAAAAATTAGTGAGTAAAAAATTTTAAAAATAAATCTATTTACCGAGTTAGTTTAAATCATCATGATTGTTTGAACAATTATTTATTTCAAATTAGTTATGATATTTTGTTGCCCTAAAACAATTGTTTCTATTCACACGAGTTTATTTGGAATAAAATAATACTAATTGATTAATACTTTAAAAATTAGTAGGTAGGAGATTTAAAAAATAAATTTGTTTGTCGAATAAGTTCAAATAGTCATGTTCATTTGAACAATAATTTATTTTAAATCGTTATGACCTTTTTGTTTTGTCATAAAACAATTGTTTCTGTTCATGTAAAATTATTCAAAATAAAATAATATTGATCTATTAATATTTTGAAAATTAATAAAACTAAATTTGTTTACCAAAATAGTTTAAATAGTTATGACTATTTGAATAATTATCTATATCAAATTGTTATGATTTTTATTTTATCATAAAACAATTGTTTCTTTTCATACAAGCTTATTCATATTAAAATAATACTAATTTAATAATATTCCAAAAATTAGTAAGTAAGAGATTTAAAAAATAAATTTGTTTACCAAACCAGTTCAAATAGTTAGATTTTGTCATAAAACATATGTTTCTATTCATACAAGTTTATTCAAAATAAAATAATACTAATCAATTAATATTCTAAAAATTAATAAGTTAGAGATTTAAAAAAAAATTGTTTACCAAACAAATTTAAATAGTCATGTCCATTTGAACTATTATCTATTACAAATTGTTATGACATTTTGTTTTGTCCTAAAACATTTGTTTCTATTCAAACAAGCTTATTTTGAATAAAATAATATAAATTTATTAATATTTCAAAAATTAATAAGTAAAAATTTAAAAAATAAATATGTTTTCTAAACATGTTCAAATAGTTATGACCCTTTGTTTTATCATAAACCAATTGTTTCTGTTCATACAAGCATATTTGAAATAAAATAATACTAATTTATTAAAATTTCAAAAATTAATAAGTAAAAAATTTTAAAAATAAATCTATTTATTGAGCTAATTCAAATCGTTATGATTGTTTGAACAATTTTTTATTTCAAATAGTTATGATCTTTTGTTTTGTCCTAAAACAATTGTTTCTATTCATACAAGTTTGCTTGGAATAAAATAATACTAATTGATTTAATACTTTGAAAGTTAGTAGGTAAGGGATTTAAAAAATAAATCTATTTACTGAATAAGTCCAAATAGTCATGTTCATTTGAACAATTATCTATTTCAAATAGTTATGACCTTTTTTTTGTCATAAAACAATTGTTTCTGTTCATGCAAAATTATTCAAAATAAAATAATATTGGTCTATTAATATTTTAAAAATTAATAAGAGATTTAAAAACTAAATTTATTTTACCAGAACAGTTCAAATAGTTATGACTATTTGAACAATTATTTATATCAAATTGTTATGATCTTTATTTTGTCATAAACAATTGTTTTTTTTCATATAAGCTTATTCATATTAAAATAATATTAATTTAATAATATTCCAAAAATTCATAAGTAAGAGATTTAAAAAATAACTGTGTTTGTCGAACCAGTTCAAATAGTTAAGACTATTAGGATAATTATCTATTTCAGATCATTTTGACCTTTTGTTTAGTCACAAAACAACTATTTCAATTCATACAAGCTTATTTAGAATAAATTAATATTAATTTATTAACATTCAAAAAATTAATAAGCATGAGATTTAAAAAAATAGATTTGATTTTTTAAACAATTATCTATTTAAAGTCATTATGACCTTTTGTTTTGTCATAAAATAATTGTTTCAGTTTATAAAAACTTATATGAAATAAAATAATACTACTTTATTAATATTTTGAAAATTAATAAGTAAGATTTTTAAAAACTAAAATTGTTTTCCAAATCAGTTCAAATAATTATGGCTATTTGAATAAATATCAATCTCAATTTGTTTTGATTTTTGTTTTCTCATGAAATAATTATTTTTGATCATACAAGCCTATTTAAATAAAAATATTACTAATTTAATAATATTCCAAAAATAAATGTGTTTACCGAACCAATTTAAATAGTTAAGACTATTAAAATAATTATCAATTTCAAATCATTCTGACCTTTTCTTTAGTCGTGTAATAATTGTTTCAGTTCATACACACTTATTTGGAAGAAAATAATACTAATTTATTAACATTCAAAAAATTAATAATCATGAGACTTAAAAAAATAAATTGTTTATTGAACAAGTTCGAATAATTATAGCTATTTGAACAATTATTTATTTAAAATAATTATGACCATTTGTTTTGTCATAAAACAATTGTTTTAGTTCATAAAAGTTTATCCAAAATAAAATAATACTACTTTAGTAATATTTCAAAAATTAATAAGTAACTAATTTAAAAGAATAAATCAATTTACCCAATCAGTTCAAATAATTATAGCCTTTTAAACAACTATCTATTTTAAATTGTTATTACCTTTCGTTTTGTCATAAAACAATTGTTTTTCAACATACAAGCTCATTTGAAATAAAATAATACCAATTTATTAATATTTTAAGAATTAATAAGACATTTTAAAAAATAAATCAGTTTATTGAACTAGTTCAAATAGTTATGACTATTTGAACAATTTTCTATTTCAAATTGTTACAACCTTTTGTTCTATCATAAAACAATTGTTTCTATTCATACAAGCTTATTCGAAATAAAATAATACTAATTTAGCAATATTCTAAAAATGAATAACTAAGAGATTTAAAAAAAATAATTTAGTATGGGGAATATTATTATTTTATTAAAATTAAAATAATAATAGATCTAAAAAATAAATCTTTTTAGATACCTATTAATTAATAAAAATCAATATTCAGATAATTATATATAAATTTAATTGTTAAATATTTACTAAAATCATAACCCCTTAGATTTAATATGAATTATTGATTAATAATTTATTGATTTATTTTATTTATCATAATAAAAGTTCATACATTTAATAATTTAATATAATAATACTTATTAATTGTAAAGATTTATAATAATTATTAAAATATTTAATTGTTCAAATCATTATCAATTAATAAAAGCTTGATATTAATATCAATATTAAATTATTATTAATATTAAACAATATTGATAATTGTTCTTATCAATTATATTATTTGAAATAATAAAACTACAATTAATATAAATATCGAATAAAATAATATTAATCTAATTAATTATAATATTAATATTGATATTAATAAATATAAATATTTGTATTATTTTAATATTATATTAATAACTTAATAATAAAATATTAATTTATACATTATCTTAAAGAGTTAATAATTATATATAACATTTTAATTATCATTATAATTATTTGATTAACTATAATATCATAATATGTATTTTGATTTAATTTATAATATAAATATAATACTAATAATCATTATTAAAATCAAATAATTATAATTATTAATAAATATAATATATTAAATTATATATTAATATATTTATATTATATATAAATTATTAATTTTATAATGATACTAA
The DNA here is from genome assembly GCF_002303985.1 of Durio zibethinus. The sequence continues at coordinate 27,312 of NW_019168404.1, read as the reverse complement.
TAATTATGTATTAGCTTGCTAAATTAGTATAACAATAAGAAAATAATTATTATTATAATTATAATATTAATTCAATTATAATAAATCATATTATTGTTAATATTATTATAAAATTTTAATTATAACAATTTTAAACAATTAATAATTTAATATATATTATTGTATATTATAAATTATTGTTTGAGATTAATTATTAGTGCTAATAATATTTGATTACTAATTAATATTGACTACACAAATTCACTATAAAATTTTAATGAATCATATATTATATTATTAAAGATTGTAGTATGAATAATTAACTTAATATAATTAATCTAATTTGTATAAATAATTATACTAATTATTTAAAATTAAATAATTAATATATCCATTTTAAAAATAATTTAAATATTTTCAAATAGTTAATATAATAATTAACTATATTGATTAATTTATAAATTATACAATTATACAATTATTTTATAATTTATTAATATAAATTATAAATATTAAATATATTAATATAATGTGGTTGATTTCCTTCTTTTCTTCTTACTTAGGTTAGCTAGACCTTGGATTAGATTTCAACAACAGGCACTTGAAAGCTAAAAAAAGGCTGAGAACGATCAATCACTTATTTTTCCCTTTATAAGGTCGACAATTATAATATTTAATTGTTTAATTTATTATAATAGATATTTTAATAATTTAATATTAATAATTAATTATTTATGATAAATATATTATAATGTATTTAATTATAATAAGCAATAATTTCAAAATAAGTATATTATAATTATAGTTATTTGAAATTATAATCTAATTAATTTATTAAATTAATATTATTAAGATATATTAATAATATATGAAATTAATATATAATTGTAAACTAAATTAAATAATCATAATTTATATTTTAATGATCTTATATTATTATATAATTATATATATTATAATCTTAATAATTTTAATATATATTTAATGAATATAAATACTATTATTATTAATATAATCTTATATTAAATTATAAGCTTAAAATTATAATTAATTACTAATGTAATAAACATTATTACTTTTGATTAAAGTATTATCAATAATATAATCAAATAGATTTAATATTAAATTAATCAATTAATATACTAAGTTTATATTTTATTTAATATATTATATTAAATTATTATAATTAATTATATAAATAAGTTTATATTATTAAATTAGTATTAATAATTAAAATTAATCACCTCGTTTAATTTGATAATAAATAATTTATAATATAATAATAAAAAATAGAAAATTATTAATATTTAATAAATTAGGTAATTTACAAATCAAATTTCAAATTTGATTTTAAATTATAAATATTAATTATTAATGTTTTATTTATTATTTAAATTAACATTATAATAATATAATATTATAATTTATAATAATTAGTATTAATTATAAGTATTAAATTTTTAATGGCATTCTCAATAATTATAATAATTATAATTGGTTTGGATCATTATAATTTTTCAATGTTTAAAAATAGTATTAAAAATAGTCATTTTTTAAATAATGACTACAATGTAATTAGCTTATTTTAAAATTTTAATTATAATTTACATCAATAATATTTCACATATTATATTAATAAATGCTAATTTATTAACATTTGAAATAAAATTATTTGTACTAATTTTAATTGAAATTAGAATTAAAATTATTATATTTGTATAACAAGTATATTATTATACATATAATAACTATATTGCTCTTGTTATAATTTCTACTTATAATAAATAGTAGTTTATTAATTTGTTAATTAATAAATAATAATACCTTGTTACTTAATTATAATAATTAAGTTATAATTATATTTTAAATTATATAATATAATTTAAACTAATAATTATTATTTTACCTAATTATATTATATAATTATATATCTTAATTATTAAACTTAAATTAGAATAGTATTCAAATAGTTATATAAATATTAAACAATTAAAAATTTCAAAAATTAATAAGTAAGAGTTTAAAAAATGAATATGTCTGCCAAACCAGTTTAAATAATTATAACTATTTGAACAATTCTATACTTCATATTATTATATAATTTTTTAACTATATTAATAATAATTCATAAAATTGTATTATTTATTTTTAATAATATATAATAATATGAAGTATTATATAATTGTATAATATTTATATATATTATTATATATAATAATTAATATAAAATAATTAATAACCAATTATATATTATATAATATTATTAATAGATATTAATTAAATTAATATTTAATTTATTAGATAATATTGGATTTAGTAATAAATTATAATGATTATCAATTATTATTATAAGAATTTAATTAATATTTAATTACTAATCAGTTATTATATAATTATAATTATATAAATTGGTTTAATCAGTTATAAAATTTTAAATAATAATTATTTATTATTTAAAATTTAAATACCATAATAACTAAATATAGTTAATTTATAATAATAATTACAATATATATTATTAACTAAAACTATTATATTTTCACTATTTATTAATTTATTATTTAATTAAATAATTATATTATTAATTATAATTATTAATAAGTATATATTTTAATATAATTACTAAATATTTACTAAATTTAACAATTAATATTAATAAATTAAGCAAATATACAATTGGTTAATTATTATATTAACAATATTAAAATATAATATTTTAATTTAATAATATTTATTTATATTTATTAAAATATAAATATTTATAAACTATATTATAAATATAGATAATCTATATTTCCACTCATATAGTAGTAATTATATTATTTTTTAATCTTTATATTATTTATTATATTATAAAAATGTATACAAGTTTATATTACATACTAATATAAAATAATATTTGCTAATTATTATTTATATTAATTATTAAAATAGTATCTATTATTAATAAATTATTAATATTAATTAAAGATAATCGTTATTTGTATTATAAATTGTTAAAATAATTAATAATTTTAATTGTTATTATTAATAAAATTATATATTAAAATAATTATTATTATCTATATAATAATTATTATAATTGATTAAATTATAAATTATTTATTAGATTTAATAAATTATTATTTATTGTTAATTTATTAATATTAATTAAACATATCAATTATTAATTATCTATTTAGATTTTATTATTTCAAATAATATAATATATTATTTAATATTAAAAATTATAATTAGTATTTTAATTTATAACTATTTTATATTAAATTATATTAATTATTGATTTTTATTAATTAATTTAAATAAATTTATAAATACTAATTTAACATAAATATTTAAAATAGAATAATAATTATCAAAAATAATTATTAATTTAAAAGATAATTATATTCCTTATAGCCTTAACTATTTAAACTTAAATTAGAATAATATTCAAATAGTTGCTTGTTCAACTTATTTTATTTTAATAAGTTTATTTTTTTATCTAATTATAAGTTAAAATTGGTTTATGACAAAACAAATGGTCATAATGATTTTAAATAGATAATTGTTCAAATAGTCATAACTATTTGGAATAAATTTAAACTTAAATTAGAATAATATTCAAATAATTATATAAATATTAAACAATTAACAATTTCAAAAATTAATAAGAGTTTAAAAAATGAATTTGTCTATCAAACCGGTTTAAATAGTTATGACTATTTGAACAATTCTATACTTCATATTATTATACAATTTTTTAACTATATTAATAATAATTCATAAAATAGTATTATTTATTTTTAATAATATATAATAATATGAAGGATTATATAATTATATAATATTTATATATATTATTATATATAATAATTAATAATATCCAATTATATATTATATAATATTATTAATATATATTAATTAAATTAATATTTAATTTATTAGATAATATTGGATTTAGTAATAAAATTATAACGACTATCGATTATTATTATAAGAATTTAATTAAATATTTAATTACTAATCAGTTATTATAGTAATTATAATTATATAAATTGGTTTAATTAGTTATAAAATTTTAAATAATAATTATTTATTATTTAAAATTTAAATACCATAATAACTAAATATAGTTAATTTATAATATTAATTATCAAATAGAAATAAATTTTATAATTTATTATTTGTAATTGTAATTTATATATATTAATTAATTAATATATTATATGTTAATATTAATTATTTTAACATTAATAAGGCAAACAAATATATTAATATAATTATATTTAAAATTTTTAATTATTAACATTCAAAAAATTAATAAGCAAAAGATATGAAAAAATAAATCTGCTAACCTACAAGTTCAAATAATTATGATTATTTGAACAATTATTTATTTAAAATCGTTATGACTTTTTGTTTTGACAAAAAATAATTGTTTCAATTCATAAAAGCTTATCCAAAATAAAATAATACTAATTTCTTAATATTTCAAAAATTAATAAGCAATTATAATTTATTATTATAATAATATTAGTAATTAATTTTTATGACTATTTGTTGATATTAATAAATAGTAATAAAAAATTGTCATAATTTTTATAAATTTGTTACAAATTTATACTAAAACATTCAATTATTATATTAACGATAATTTGGACTAATAATTTATAAACAATTATTATTGTATTAATTTAATAATATTATAGTATTATTTGAATATAACTAAAAGGCAAATTATTTAATATAATTTGTATACTATTATTTAAAATTATTAAAATTAATTAATAATTTTATCGATTAGTTAATAATAAATTACTAATAAATTAATATTTATACTATAATATCTATATATGTTATTAGTAACAATAATATAATAATATTATTAATTTATTAAAATAATTATTAAAATATTGATTATTCTAATACTATATAAAAACCTAATCATTCATTAATATATTAATAAATCATTGTAACATTTTGTTTTGTAATAAAAAAATTGTTTCAATTCATGTTAGCTTATTTGAAATAAAATAATACTAATTTATTAATATTCCAAAAATTAAAATGTAAGAGAATTAAAAAAATAAATCTGTTTATCAAACAAGTTCAAATAGTTATGACTATCTTAATAATCATCTATTTCAAAACATTACAACCTTTTGTTTTGTCATAAAACAATTGGTTCTATTCATTCAAGCTTATTTCAAATAAAATAATATAAATTTATTAATATTCCAAAAATTAATAAGTAAAAATTTTAAAAATAAATTTATTTAAAAATTAATGTTCCAAAACCAATTGTTTCTATTCATACAAAATTATTCAAAATAAAATAATACTATTTAATTACTATTTTGAAAATTAATAAGAGATTTGAAAACTAAATTTTTTTACTAAACCAGTTCAAATAGTTATGACTATTTGAACAATTATCTATCTCTAATTATTAATACAAATTATTAAACTAATAGTAATAATTGTATAAATATCAATTTATTTATACAACTTAATTAATTAATACTATTTAATTTATAAAATCAAATAAGTAATTATTTTCTCAATAGGTAAGCTTTATTGGAATTATTAATATACTTATATAAGTTAATAAACTAATTATAACTAATTATTTATACTATTAGAATAATTTTTAAAACCAAATTTATATTAATAAAATTTATATTTAGCATAATTTATAATTAATATTATTATCTATTACAATATTAAGCTTGTATGAACCTATTAATATCTGACAATGTTATTAGATAACAAAAATAAATTATATTTAATTTATAATTCAAACTATTTAGCATTAAAATTTTTGTCTTAATTATTTATCAATAAATTTAAATTTGAATTATCAAATAAATATTATTTTTAATTTGAAATAAATATAATTTAATATTTAAAGAAATTATTATATAAGCAATAAATTTAATATTACATAATTATATAAATTTATTGAATTATAAAAAATTAACATTGTATTAATAATTAATTTAAATTAATATATTATATTATTCTATTTCGATTTAATATTATTGATATAACTTAATATATTATTGAATTATTGAATTAATTATTATTAAATAATTATTGATTTAAAATTAAATCAAACAATATATAAATATTATTAAATTTATATAAATTTAATTTAAAATTTAATAATACTTAATATTAATAATAACAAATAGTTATACAAACTTATAAATAATTAATTTGAATTATTTAATATTATAATTTATTGCTTATAACTAATAATAAATTTAATTAATAAATTATAATATTTAATAACAATAATAATATCATTATTAATGATTATTAAATTCTAAAGATTTATTAGTATATTATAATCATACTAAATTGATATTATCTATCAATTTTATGAACAAAACATTTATTTACATAATTCAAATATTAACTTATATAATCTTATATAATTATCGATTAGTTGATAATTTAACTTATTATATTAGTTTAATAATCTCTATTAACTTATTTAATATTTTAAATATTACAATAATTTTTATTAATAATTAAATTTAAATGGGTTATACATTTAATAATAATCATTAATATATTCTAATACATATATATCCTAATTAACAATTAATTATTAATTATAAATATTAATTATTTAAATATTTTAATAATAAAATATTAATTAAAATTATTATCAAATAGTATATAATTAATTAATTACATTTACTAATTAATAAATTAACTAATATTAATTAATAACAATAATTAAAATATTTACAATTATTTCTAATAATATTAATTATTATATAAGCTAATACAATACATAATATATTGTTTAATATTACTAATATTTAATATTAGTTAAATATTTTAAATATTTGAATATTAATTTTATAAATATTAATTCATTGATGATTTTTGTAGTCAATTATTTTGACTATTTATTTATTAAAATTAATATTTTAACTTGATCTATAGAATAATATATATTATTTATAATTAAATAAATATAATTAATATTAATATTAATAATAAGTTAATATATTCAATATATTACCAAGAATTTGTTTGCTAATATAAATAATTGTTTTACTATTTAAATTATTATTTAAATATGAGTAAATTAGTATTAGTTTTTAAATCTCTTATTAATAAAATACTTAATAAGTAGTTATATCTAATTATAATAACATATTAATTAAATTAATTATAAAATTTTATTATATTTAGTTTAAAGTAAACTAAATATTAAAATTATATGATATAATTAATAAAATTTATTACTAAATTATTCATAATTTAATTTTTATTAAATAATAATAATATTATTATAACTTAATAATTAGAATTAAGTTAATAATTATAGTGTTAATAGTTATATATATTATAAATAATTTATAATTAATATAACTAATCACTTACAATATAAATTAATTATAATTATTTAATAATTCAAATAATATAATAATAAATATATAATATAATTATACTATAAATATTATTCTAATAATCTAATATAATTATAAATAATAATTTAATATTTATAATATAATGTAATATTATTAATAAATTATTAGTTATTATTGGAGATTATTTGATTAAATAAATATTATTATTTATTTTTATAAGCAATAATTTATAATGTTAATTTATAATATTTAGAAAATAGTATAATTATAAATTTTTAACTCTAATAATTTACAGTTATAATATTAAGCTTGTTTGATTAATCTATTAATTGTCAATTATTAATAGTATATTAGACTATTAGTTATTATTAATATTTTATTAATTATAATTATATATAATTTATTATTTTACTAATTACTAAATCTATTTACTTTATACATAATTGTTTAATAAATCATTATGATTTCAATTATAATTAATCTATTAATTGTTAAATTTAGTAAATTAGTTACTAAATTAATAAATATAATAAATAGTCCATATAATATTAAATATATTAATTATTTATAATATATTTCTATTAATTAGACAGTAATATTAGTTATATTACCTTTAATAATTAATAAAGCAATGATAATTTATTATTTGTAAATTATTAGTATATATATAAATAATAATTTAATATTATACTATTACATTAAATATAAATAAAAATTTAAAAAAATATATGTTTTTTGAACACATTCAATAGTTATGACTATTTGAACAATTATCTATTTCAAATTGTTATGACAATTTGTTTTGTCATAAACTAATTATTTCTATTCATACAAGCTTATTCGAAATAAAATAATATTAATTTATTAATATTTCTAAAATTAATAAGTAAAAAATTGAAATAATAAATTTGTTTACCGAGAAAGTTTAAATAGTTATTACTATTTGAATAATTATATATTTCAAATCTTAATATATAATATATACTATAACTAATCATTAATAATTATTTGTTAATTAATAATAACAAATATATAACTTATATAGAATATAAGTTAATACAATTTAAATAAGATTAATATTAATAAGGATTATAATAAATATAGTCTTAATATATTATATAAATCTTATTAACAAATGTATTAATTTTATGGTCATTAATTTAAATAAGTATTATTAAAAAATAATTATAATTATTATAATCATTTATAATATAAATTTATATAATTAATTAATTATTTATATTATAATTAAATAATGAAATATAATAATAATAATTATTTTATTATTAATTTATTTATAATAAATTTAATATTTATTTAAAGTTATATATAATTTATAAATTATTAAATTATATATTTTAATAAAAAATAATAGTTATCAAATAGTCATATATAATAATTTATATTATTAAATTATCTTATAAATTCTTATAATTATAATTTAGTATAAGAATATAATTATTTATCTCAATTATTTAATTTATCAAATAATATAATTTAAATAATAATATAATAATACTATATAAAAATTAAGATTTGAAATAATACTAATTTAATAATATTTTGAAAATTAATAAGAGATTTAAAAAATAAATATGTTTTCTAAACCAATTCAAATAGTTAAAACAATTAGAATAATTATCTATTTCAAATCATTCAAAACTTTTGTTTAGTCATAAAATATTTGTTTCATGTCTTATTAATTTAGGATTTCATTATTAATATTAATTTAAATTATACTACTAATAATAAATTATTATTATTAATAATTTAATATATATAATCTAATTATATATATTAATCATTATAGTAGTAATTATAATTAATTATAACTGTTAAATTACATTAAACATTATAACAATGGAATTCAATAAATATATTATAATTTATAATTATCTAAACTTATTAGATTTATAATAACTTAATTATAATTATAAATATAAATTATTATATTAATCTTTAATAATTTATAAATTACGTGTTAATTTTCAAATATTATAGTTAATTTAATAATATAAATAAATTTATAATATTTACTATTATATTTTTATAAATTAATAATAGTTTATAATATTTTTGTGTAAAATATAATTAATAAAATTTAAGTCAATGTTTTTGATCATTAATAATCAAACTTTTATGAACTAAAACAATTGTTTTATGACAAAACAAATGGACAATATTGATAATTGTTCTTATCAATTATATTATCCAATAGCATAATAATAATTTTATTATATCTATTAAACAATAAAAAGCTCCCTTATATATTAATTATTAATTATTATTATATATTTTTTATTATGATATATAGTTATTAATTATTAAATAAATTAATAATTAATAAATAGATAAATCATTTTAATAATTTAATATTAATATTAATATTAATATTATTTAATTTAATTATTATAATTTTAGATAACTATTCATATTAAATAGTTATGATTTAATCAATAATATTTATTTATTTATAATTATTAATTATTTATTAATTTAAATAAAATAATATTTAAAATAAATAATTATTATGATTTGTACGTAATTATAATATAATACAAGCTTAAATGGAATTATATATAATAATTAATATACTAAATTATATAATTAAATCATAAGAATTATTAATTATACTAATTAAATTGTATTAGTATTGATGAATTAAAATAGTTATTAATAATAAATATTAATTATAAATTGTCATAATTTTTAATATTAATCAATAAAATAGATTTTATCATTAATTATATTTAATTCATATTTATAGAAATAAATTACTAATATTTATAACATTATAAATAATGTTATTTTTAATAACATTATAACAATTGTGATTTAATTATATTATTATTAATTTAATTAGTATGGATATATTATTGTAATTAGCTTATATTAAATTAATATACAATTATTTATTTAATAATTAATATAAATTTATATTATATTATAATTCTTACTTATAATATAATCATTTTAATCTACCATAGCTTTCATTAAAATTTTCTCAAAACCCATTGCTTTTACTTTTTCTCTACAGCAGTTATCCACCATCATCATTTGCATCAACATTAACAAGAGCTCATGGCTTTCTCTTTTTGTCATATATTTTTGCATTAGTAGATATTCAAACTGACTCTAATGATGAATTTCTAGTGGAATGCAATCATATGCAAAATCAATTCGCAATCAAGGAAAAATAGTCATGGGGTATCAGCCTACCGTTAAATTAATATATTATATTTAATACAATTGTTATAAATAATACTAATTAATATTATTTATGATTATACAAATCATATAATAATTCTAAATATTTCAAATATTATAATTATAATATAGTTAATAGTATTTATATAACATTTACATAGCTAATAATAATATTATTTATAACAATAATAATTATGTAATTATTATAATTATAATTAATTAATAATATTATATTTAAATAATTAGGGATATTTACTTAATTGTTATAATTATTATAATATAGTATAATAAATTTAATTAAATATAAAATTAATCAATTATAATAAGTATTATTAACTTATTAATAAATATAATATCTGTTATAGAATTGAAATTATATTATCCAAAATAATGATATTAATATAAAAATAAAATTTATATAATTATTAATTATTTTAAATATTTAATTAAATTATTATAATTTAATAATTATTTAAACTAATTAATTTTTTAAATCTTCAACTTATTAATTTTTAGAATGTTAATATATTAGTATTATTTTATTCCAAATAAACTTGTATGAATTGAAACAATTGTTTTATAATAAAACAAAAGATCATAACGATTTGAAATAAATAATTGTTTAAACAATAGCTTTATTTTCTAAAATTATACTTATTAATTTTTGGAATATTAATAAATTTATATTATTTTATTCAAAATACGCTTGCATGAACAGAACCAATTGTTTTATGACAATTGATATAACTTCATATTAGTTAACAAATAGTTATGACTATTAATATAATTAGTATAATATAATATTTTATATTATAAATAATATATATTATTCAATAGATATTAATATTATTAATTAATAATAAAATTAGTTAATAATAAATATTTATAATATAATAATCATATTTATCAATTAAAATTTTAATATATTATCATAATTTTATTATAAAATTTGTTTGTTAATATTATAAGCAAGAGTAATTCAAATATGAACTAAGGATATATAATTTATATAATAAATTTAATTATAAATTAAAATTTATTATAAGCTTATATTAATAAATATTATTAATAAACTATTATTATACTATTAATATTTTTAATAATTAATTAATAGATTATTTAATAATTATATATTAGTTATTAGGTTGTTAATTGTATAATTAAATATTAATAATTTTTATATTAATAGTTATTAATACAAATGATTAAATATAATAACTTAAATTATAAATATTAATATTTATAACTTAAACTATATAAGCTATTATTATAATCAAATATTAACTAATAAATTTCAAAATAACAATTACAAATCGTTATTAAATAGATTAGTTTATATAATAATTAATAATATTCAATTATATATTATATAATATTATTAATATATATTAATTAAATAAATATTTAATTTATTAGATAATAATGCATTTAGTAATAAAATTATAATGATTATTGATTATTATTATAAGAATTTAATTAAATATTTAATTACTAATAAGTTATTATATAATTATAATTATATAAACTAGTTAATCAGTTATTAAATTTTAAATAATAATTATTTATCATTTAAAATTTAAATACCATAATAACTAAATATAGTTAATTTATAATATTAATTATCAAATAGAAATAAAATTTATAATTTATTATTGGTAATTGTAATTTATATATATTAATTAAATAATAAGTTCAATTAATATTAACAATTGCAATAATTTAATATTAAATATTTTATTATAAATATATAATCATTAAATTGATTATATAATTAATTAATAAATAAATATTTATTTAAAGTTATATTAATTAGTATTATTATAAATTTTTATAATAATAGTAATATTTGTTAATATAATAATTAATTTATATATACTTATAAATGTACATATAATTAATATATAATATTAATTATAATTATAAATATAATAAACAAAAGTAGAATATATAATAAGATATCCACTGATAATTATAACTAGGTAATTTATAATAAATCTTATGAATATAAATTTACTTATATTTATTAAAAATTATTCAGTTATTTTATTACATTAAGATTATTAAATAATTGTTATGAACAATTATTAACTAATACTAATTTATAATAGTATTAATTTTAATATAATAAAAACAAGTATAGTAATTACTAAATAATAATATATTCATTAAATATATTGAATATTAAATAACTAATATTTTATTAGTTATCATAATATTTAAAGACAATTGTTAAGTATATAATAATCAATTAATTTAATTATTAATTAATAATCATTAAATAATTTAATATATATTTTAATTATTAATCAATTAAAAATAAATAGAGAAAATATAAATATTATATTATAATTATAACAATTAATTTATATATATTATTCCAAAAATTAATACGTAAGAAATTTAAAAAATAAATGTGTTTGTCAAACCAGTTCAAATAGTTTATTCTAGTTATTATTGCTATAATAATTAATACATATAATAAGCTTGTATATACTCAAAATTATATGTATAATAATGTATTATTAATTAATATAGATAGTGATATAACTATATTTTAAACTTTTAGAATAATTATTAGTAATAACAAATAATTCAAATAATAATTGTATAGTACAAAAAAACTTAAATTATTTAAGTTTAATTAATATAAACTATAATTAATATAACAAAAAATATTATTAAACTTAAATAATTAAGTTATTTATAATTATATATTATTATGTAAAATCAGTATGATTTTATTCTGAATAATCTTTTAATAAATTAGTTTTTAATTATATATATTATTTAAATTATAATAATTTTATAATTATAATATATATATAATTATAATATATATTTGTTTATAATTATTTATATATGATTATAAATATTATTAATAGTCTTTATATTAATAATATTATTATAATTATAAGTTTTTTAGATTATTTAGGATTCTAAACATTAAGAATGTACATATTTTCATTTTAATTAAATAAATATGTACATTCTTATAAACACTTTTATAATAATTTATAATATATATTTATAAATCTAATTTGGATTATATTTAAATATTATTAATTTATAAATAATTAAATAACAATTATTATTATCATTAAATTCATTAATTATAATTATATTTAAATTATTTAAATAAACTTCCAATGATGTATTTCATTAAACTGCTCAGTGTTCACTCCATCGAGCCAATTTACCTTCAAGACTATATCAGCTGAAAGATGGATTCCTATATTCACAAACCACAATCATCATAGTTTTATTGGAAGCTTGGGATTGCCAAAAAAAAAAAGAATGATGAGCTTCTCAAAATGGTTGAAGTTAGACATTGAAAAAGGTTCAACCTTTTCCAGCAAATCCTAATTCGTTCTAGCATCATCAAAATAATTTCCTAGGTATGGCACTAACCAAATCTTATTTTAAATCAATAATTTTTATTATTATATATTTAATTATATAATAAAAATTATATAATATTAATTTAATATATTGTTTACAACAAAATAATTAATTATATTATATTATATTAATAGTAAATTATTTACTATTATGACTATTAATTACAAATATTTATATTAATTTAGTAATTAATTGTTAAAAATAATTATATTTGATTTAAATTTATATTAATAAGGTAATTATTAATTCGAAATTAAATTTGTTATAACAAGTATATTTATAGATACCAATAAATATTATATAATTAATTTATATAACTTATACAAGTCTAAATTGATATATTAGATACTATTTATAATATTACCAATTATAAATATAATTATATATTAACAATTATTATAAATTATATTAAATTAAATATTCAAATAATATATTAACTATAATTATTAATAATATAAATATAATTATAATATTATTAATTAATAACAAATATTATTTAAATATTTTAATAATAATATCATATATAATAATTATAATTGATATTATAATATATATTTATAAATTATAATATATTAATAAATTATTTTTACTTACTATTAATAAATAATATTATATTATAAAATATATTTATATTAAAAATTAAACTATTATATATATAAAATAAATAAAACTTTTTATATATTATAATATTATTAATATTTATTAATTAATTTAATTGATATATTATAAATTTATATAATATTTGTTAATATTATAAGATGAGCAATAATATAATAGAAAATAGTTTCTATTAAAATTTATAGTAATTTAATATCATAATATTTTTAAAAATTGTATTATAATTAAATTAATAAATTAGATTTAATATTTAAATTAATATATATTATAGTATTAAATATAACTAGTAATTTTAATAATTATTAATAAATTAATTAAATATTTAATTATTATTTAATTAATTTAATAATTGTATAGATATTATAATTTAGTATAATCTATATAGTTATAATATCTATTTAAATTTATTATTTGATTTTAATAATATCAAATAACCATATTTATTAACTGTACTATTTACACAATTATATCATAATTATATCGTAATTATTATTAGATACCTAATATTTATCATTAACGATAAATAATTATATAATTTAAAATTAATATTTATAGCAATAATTTATAATATTATATATTTGTAATAATAGATAATATATACAATATATAAATTTTGAATATTAATCTTAAATATTAAAACTAATATATATTGTTTTAATATATTAATTTGTTTAAATTAAAAATAAATATTAAAATTTGTTTTAAGTAATAAATATTGCAATTGCTTAATAATTAAAACAAATAAATCTAATATACTATCTATTAATTATAATTTATATAATAATTTTAATATTACTTAATTATATACTATTAAATAATTAATATTAATTATAATATTAATAATTAATTAATAATACTTATTTAAATATAAGTTATATTAGTTATTAAAATATATTTATTATTAATATTTGATTATAAATATTTATAATAATTATTAATAAATAATTTATATAAACAAAAATAATTAATATAACTATAACAATAAATATGTTAATTATAATTATAAATTAAAAGATTATGTTTAATTATATCTATTATATTTATCAAATATAAATAATAATTAATTGATTTTATAATTTGGTAAAATCAAATAGTCATAATTATTTGAACTAGTCATATAATTTAACTATTTTATTAATTACTAATAAATATAAGTTATTTATATTTATTAGATATAACTTATTCTAAAAATAGATTCAAAAATAATATATATTATAACAAAATCCTCATTCGCACAAATTATAAATATGATATAATTTATCTAATTATAAAAACTACAATTTATAATTAATTGTTTCATAAATATTTAATTTTCTATTTAATAAAAATAGCATCATGAAAAATGAATTTGAAATACTACATATTTATAAGTTCTTCTCTATCATTAAATCCTACTACTTGCTTAAGAAAATAGGGGAAGAAAAGTTGATGGTTAATTAATTATTAATAATTATTATAATGCATAACATGAATAATAATACATTGATATAATGATATTATTTTGATTTATTATTTTGAAAATAAATATAATATAAATTTAATTAAATTACAAGATGAATCCGGCAAAAAAGAGAAAGTTATTTATTACTTGAGCAAGAAATTCACAGAGTATGAGTCCAAGTATTCATCACTAGAGAAAATATGTTGTGCTTTGGCTTGGACAGCTAAAAGACTCAGCCAATACATGTTTTACCTTACAACTTGGCTTATAGCTAAACTGGATCCCATCAAATACATCTTCAAGAAGCCTTCACTATCATGAAGAATTGTAAGATGGCAAGTGATGCTTTTAGAATATGACATAGTATATGTGAGCCAAAAAGCAATCAAAGGAAGTGTCATTGTTGAATTCTTGGCAGATAGGGCCGCTGATGATTATGAGCCCATGAAGCTTGATTTTTTAGATGAGGAACTAATGGCCATCTTAGAGTTAGAGGAAGATGATGAAAAGATATGAAAGATGTATTTCGATGGGGCTACTAATAAATTATTTTATTAATGAGTAATTAATATAATATATATTATTAACAATTGTATATTAATTTATGATATTGAATTAATTAATTCATATAATTTATCTAATTAAATTATTTGTATATTAGTAATAATTGATTCTTAGTTATAATTATTAACTGTATAGATTATAGCTAAGAATTTAAATGATTCCTAGTTATAAATCTAATTGTATTTATTTAAAATATTATTTTATTTAATTTTAATAATCAATTTAAAATAAATATTATATTTAATATATATTAAATAATATAAAAGAATTTAATTTAATTATTAATTATAATTTAATTAATTATTCAAAATATTTATTTTTATATAAAATAGATTCATATTTTAAATTATTATTTAATAATTATTATAATAATATTAAATAAATATTAGAATAGCTAATAAAATATTAGTTATTTAATATAATACTATTAATAATAAAACAATTTTCAAATATAATAATTATTAAAAAATATATCCCTATTTTAATAATATATATTATAATCAAATTATATATAATTAATATTAAAAAATTAATTAATAATTATTAATATATAATAATTATTAAAAAGTAAGTTAAATTATTACTAAATAATGACTATTTTTTGAAAAATAACTAATAATATTATAATTAATAATCAGATTATTAATTAAACATATTGAATTTATAACAATTATAATATGAATATATGTTATCTTTTGGATTAAAATATTAATATAATATATATTATATATATTTAAAATATATATAATATGCATTG
Organism: Durio zibethinus; assembly: GCF_002303985.1. Next base: position 9,974 of record NW_019168404.1, on the reverse strand, counting down.
TATTAATAAGATATTATTTCAAATCGTTATCACCTTTTCTTTGGTCATATAACAATTGTTTTTTATCATACATGATTATTTGAAATAAAATAATAATAATTTATTAATCTTTAAAAAATTAATAAGAGATTTAAAAAATGAATCTGTTTACCGGACCCGTTTAAATAGTTATGACTATTTGAACAATTCTATACTTCAAATCATTATAACCTTTTGTTATGTCATAAAACAATTATTTTTGTTCATACAAGCTTATTCAAAATAAAACAATACTAATCTAATAATATTCCAAAAATTAATAACTAAGGGATTTAAAAAATAAATTTGTTTGTCGAACCCATTCAAATAGTTAAGACTATATGAACAATTATCTATTTCAAATTGTTATGACCTTTTGTCTTGTCATAAAACAATTTTCTCAATTCATACTAGCTTATTTGAAATAAAAAAAATGAATTTATTAATATTTCAAAAAATAATAAGTAAGAGATTTAAAAAATAATTCTTTTTACCTAACCAATTCAAAAAAATTATACTATTTGAACAATTATGTATTTCAAATCATTATTACTTTTTGTTTTGTCATACAACAAATGTTTTTGTTCATATAAGTTTATTCGGAATAAAGTAATACTAATCTATTAATATTTCAAAAATTAATAAGTGATTTAGACAATAAATCTATATATCAAACTAGTTCAAATAGTTATGACTATTTAAGCAATTATTTATTTCAAATCATTATGACTTTTTATTCTGTTGACAATTGTTTCTATTCATACAAGCTTATTTGCATTAAAATAATACTAATTTATTAATATTTTGACAATTAGTAAGTAAAAAATTTTAAAAATATGTTTACCACACTAGATAAATAATCATGACAATTTGAATAATTATCTATTTCAAATCGTTATGACCTTTTGATTTGTCATAAAAGAGTTGTTTCAGTTCATATAAGCTTATTCAAAATAAAATAATACTAATTTATTAATAATCCAAAAATTAATAATAAAGAGATTTAAAAAATGACTTTGTTTACTAAACAAATTTAAATAATTAGGACTGTTTGAATAATTATCTATTTGAAATAGCTATAACCTTTTGTTTTGTAATAAAAGAATTTTTTCTGTTCATCTAAGCTTATTTCGAATAAAATAATATAAATTTATTAATATTAAGACAATTGATAAGTAAAAGATTTAAAAATAAATTTGTTTACCAAACAAGTTCTAATCATTATGGCTATTTGAGTAATTATTTATTTCAACATGTTATGATTTTTTGTTTTGTTATGTTAATAATAATATTTAATAATTATTAGTAACTAATTATTATATATAGAATAGATATATTAATTTAAATATTTAAATTATCCATAATAATCCAAATAAACATTTTAATTATTGTTAGTTTAATAATAGTTTTGTAATATTAAATAAATTATATTTAATAATTTAAAAAATTATTAATTTTGTAATTTGTTTACAGCTAACAATATATTATTTAGCTATTATATAATTTATACTATAATATTTAATAAAATGTTACTAAACAAATATTAAAATTTCAAATAATAGAATTATTTGAATTTAATAAAATTATTGATATGATTCTTTCCATATCAAAATAAAATATTTTATTTAACTAATTTTATATATTTATAATAAAATATAATATAATAATTATTATGTTATTCAATAAATATTATATTAATATTAATATAATTAATATTCTAAATATTTAAATATTAAATAATAGAACTAACTTATATTAATAAGTTATTAATATAATATTTTATTAATTAGTTATTTAAATGTCTTATATTATTAATATTTACTATCTCTATTATTATTATTATATTAATTTAAATTTATATTATTATAAATTTTTTAATATTTTAATTAATTAATTAAAATAATCATTAATTATAACATTAATTTTTTTTAATTTACCTAATCAGTTTAAATAATTATGACTATTTGAATAATTACATATTTCAAATCATTATTACTTTTTGTTTTGTCCTAAAACAAATGGTTTTGTTCATATAAGTTTATTAGAAATAAAGTAATACTAATCTATTAATATTTCAAAAATTAAAAAGTGGTTTAAAAAATAAATCTATTTATCAAACTTGTTCAAATAGTTATGACTATTTTAACAATTATTTATTTCAAATCTTTATGACATTTTGTTCTATTATAAAACAATTGTTTCTATTATAAAAGCTTATTTGGATTAAAATAATACTAATTTATTAATATTTTGACAATTAATAAGTTAAAAATTTTAGAAATAAATATGTTTACCTGGACAGTCATGACTATTTGAATAGTTATATATTTCAAATCGTTATGACCTTTTGTTTTGTCATAAAAAACTTATTTTAGTTTATATAAGGTTATTGGAAATAAAATAATACCATGTTATTAATATTCTGAAAATTAATAATTAAGAGATTTAAAAAATGAATCTATTTACCAAACAAGTTTAAATAATTATGGCCATTTGAATAATTATTGATTTTGAATTGCTATAACCTTTTGGTTTGTCATATAATGATTCATTTGTTCATATAAGCTTACTTCAAATAAAATAATACAAATTTATTAATATTAGGACAATTAATAAGTAAAAGATTTAAAACATAAATCTATTTATCGAATAAATTCAAATCGTTATGACTATCTGAATAATTATTTATTTCAAATTCTTATGACTTTTTGTTTTGTCATAAAATACTTGTTCTTGTCCATACAAGCTTATTCGGATTAAAATAATATTGATTTATTAATATTTCAACAATTAATAAGTAAAAGATTTTTAAAAAATAAGTTTACCAAACAAGTTCAAATAGTCATGACTATTTGAATAATTATCTACTTCAAATCATTGTAACATTTTGTTTTGTAATAAAACAATTGTTTCAATTCATGTTAGTTTATTTGAAATAAAATAATACTAATTTATTAATATTCCAAAAATTAAAAAGTAAGAGAATTAAAAAAATAAATCTATTTATCGAACAAGTTCAAATAGTTATGACTATCTTAATAATTATCTATTTCAAAACATTACAACCTTTTGCTTTGTCATAAAACAATTGGTTCTATTCATTCAAGCTTATTTCAAATAGAATAATATAAATTTATTAATGTTTCAAAAATTAATAAGTAAAAATTTTAAAAATAAATTTATTTAAAAATTAATGTTCCAAAACCAATTGTTTCTATTCATAATAAAATAATACTATTTTATTAATATTTTGAAAATTAATAAGAGATTTAAAAACTAAATCTCTTTACCGAACCAATTCAAATAGTTAGACTATTGGAACAATTATCTATATCTAATTATTATGATTTTTGTTTTGTCCTAAAACATTTAATTTCTGTTCAACAAGCTTATTCAGAGTAAAATATTGCTAAATTAATAATATTCTAAACATTAATAAGTAAGGATTTGAAAAATAATTATGTTTGCTGAATCAGTTCAAATAGTTAAGACTATTAAAACAATTATCGATTTCTTCAACTCATACATGCTTATTCAAAATAAAATAAAACTAATTTATTAACATTTAGAAAATTATTAAGTAAGAAATTAGAAAAAATTTATATACCGAACAAGTTTAAATATTTTTTACTTATCTATTTAAAATCATTATGACCTTATATTTTATCATAAAACAATTGTTTCAATTCATAAAAGCTTATCTAAAATAAAATAATATTACTTTATTAATATTATAAAAATTGATAAGTTAGAGATTTAAAACATAAATTAATTTATCGAATCAGTTCAAATAATTATGGCCATTTAAACAATTATCTATTTCAAATTATTAAGAACTTTTGTTTTGTCATAAAATAATTGTTTTTCATTATACAAGCCTATTTAGAATAAAATAATACTAATTTATTAATATTTGAAAAATTAAAAGTAGGAAATTTAAAAAATAAATCTGTTTATCAAATCAGTTCAAATAGTTATGACTATTTAAACAATTATATATTTCCAATCGTTATAACCTTTTGTTTTGTCATAAAACAATTATTTATCTTCATATAAGCTTATTCGAAATAAAATAATACTAATCTAGTAATATTATGAAATTTAATAGCTGATTGATTTAAAAAATAAATTTGTTTACCAAACCAATTCAAATAGTTAAGGCTATATGAATAATTATCTATTTCAAATCATTATAACCTTTTGTTTTATCATAAAACAAATGTTTTTGTTCATATAAGTTTGTTCGAAATAAAATAATATTAATTTATTAATATTTCAAAAATTAATAAGAGATTTAATAAATAAATCTATTTACCATACTAGTTCAATTAGTTATAACAATTTGAACATTTATTTATTTCAAATTGTACTAAATTAATAATTTGTTAATAAGTTTGAATCATACCTTTTGTAATTTAAACTTATTAAAAGTTTTTTAATAGAGTTGTCATAAAACAACAGCTAAATAATTAGAAAAGTATTACCTTTTAAATCTCTTAGTTATTATTTTTTTTATATTTGAAATCTTATAATTCAAATATTCATAACTATTTGAATATTATTCTAATTTTAAGTTTTAAATTTGTTTAATTTAAAAATTAAATATTTAATTTCAAATCTATGTTTTAAAGTAAAATTATTTAAAGATTTGTTTTTTCATAAAAATTTGTTGTTGTTAATTATATTTTGTTGAAATAAAATAATTAATATTTATTATTTTTTAGAAAATAAATCTGCTAAGAGATTTAAAAAGAAAATTTGCTTACCAAACCATTTCAAATAGTTTTGACTATTTCTCTATAATTATTTATTTCAAATCATTATAACCTTTTATTTTATCATCAAACAATTGGTTCTATTCATACTATTTTATTTAGAATAAAATAATACCAATTTAATAATATTTTGAAACTTAATAACCAAGAAAATTAAAAAATAAATCTAACTGTCAAACCAGTTCAAATAGTTAAGACTTTATGAATGATTATCTATTTCAAATCGTTATGACCATTTCTTTTAACGTAAAACAATTGTTTTGTTTGTACAAGCTTATTTGGATTAAAATAATACTAATTTACTAATATTTTGAAAATTAATAAGTAAGAGATTTAAAAAATAAATTTGTTTACTGAATCAGTTCAAATGGTTAAAATTATTAAAATAATTATCTATTTCATAAAATCGTTTTGATCTTTTATTTGGTCATATAATAATTTTTTTAGTTTATACAAGCTTATGTGAAATAAAATAATATTTATTTATTAACATTCAAAAAATTAATAAGCAAGAGATTTGAAAAGATAAATTTATTTATCGAATAAGTTTGAACAATTATCTATTTAAAATCTCTATGACCTTCTGTTTTGTCATAAAATAATTATTTTAGTTCGTAAAAGTTTATCCAAAATAAAAATACTACTTTATTAAATTAATAAGTAAGATATTTAAAAAATAAATCAATTTGCTAAATCAGTTTGAATAATTATAGCCATTTGAACAACTATCTATTTCAAATCGTTATTACCTTGTGTTTTGTCATAAAACATTTGTTTTTCAATATACAAGTTTATTCGAAATAAAATAATACTAATTTATTAACATTTCAAGAATTAATAAGAGATTTAAAAAATAAATTTGTTTACTGAACCAGTTCAAATATATATGACTGTTTGAACAATTATCTATTTTAAATTGTTTTAACCTTTTGTTCTATCTCAAAACAATTGTTTTAGTTCATACAAGCTTATTCATATTAAAATAATACTAATTTAGTAAAATTTTGAAAATTAATAACTAAGAGATTTAAAAAATAAATCCATTTGCCGAATAAGTTAAAATAGTTAAGACTATATTAATAATGATTTATTTTAAATTGTTATGAGCTTTTGTTTTGTCATAAAAATATTATTTCAGCTCATACAAGTTTATTCAGGAAAGAATAAAACTAATTTATTAATATTTCAAAAATTTATAGGTAAGAGATTTAGAAAATAATTCTATTTACTGAATTGGTTCAAATAATTATAAGTATTTCAAATCATTATGTCCATTTCTTTTGTAATAAAACAATTGTTTTAGTTCATATAGACTTATTTGAAGTAAAATAATACTAATTTATTAATATTCCAAGAATAAATGAGAATGAGAATTAAAAAAAGAATCTTTTGTTATGATTATCTAAATAATTATCTATTTCAAAACATTATGACCTTTTATTTTGTCATAAGATAATTGGTTCTAATCATGCAGACTTATTTTGAATAAAATAATATAAATTTATTAATATTCTAGAAATTAAAAAGTAAAAATTTAAAAAATAAATCTGTTTTCTGAACACGTCAAATAGTTATAACTATTTGAATAATTATCTATTTCAAATTGTTATAACCTTTTGTTTTGTCATAAACCAATTGTTTTTGTTCATACAATCTTATTTGGAATAAAATAATAATAATTTATTTATTCCAAAAATTAATAAGTAAAAGATTTAAAAAATAAATTTGTTTAATGAGTGAGTTCAAATAGTTATGACTATTTGAACAATTATTTATTTCAAATTGTTATATGATCTTTTGTTTGGTCATAAAATAATTGTTTCTATTCATACAATTTTATTTAGAATAAAATAATACTAATTTATTAAAATTATAAAATTAATGAGTTGACAATTTACTAAACAATTTCAGGTAGTTATGTCTATTTGAACTATTATCTATTTCAAATTGTTATGACATTTTGTTTTGTCATAAAATAATTGTTTTTGTTCATACAAAATTATTCAGAAAAAATAATACTAATTTATTAATATTTCAAAAATTAATAAGGTATTTAAAAACTAAATCTGTTTATCGATCTAGTTTTAAATAGTTATGAATATATGAATAATTATTTATTTCAAATTATTATGACCTTTTGTTTTGTCGTAAAACAAATGTTTTGTTCATATAAGTTTATTTAGAATATAATAATATTAATTGATTAATATTTTGAAAATCAATAAGAAATTTGAAAAATAAATATGTTTACCAAACTAGTTCAATTAGTTATAACAATTTGAACAATTATTCATTTCAAATCATTATGACCATTTGTTTTGTCATAAAACAATTGTTTCTATTGATATAGTCTTATTTAGAATAAAATAATGTTAATTTATTAATATTCTAAAAATTAATGTGTAATGGATTTAAAAAATGAATTGATTGGCTTGACCAGTGCAAATAGTTATGACTGTTTGAATAATTATCTATTTTAAATTGTTATAACCTTTTATTTTGTCACAAAAAAATTATTTTTGTTTGTACAAGCTTACTAGGAATAACATAATTTTAATTTATTAATATTCCAAAAATTAATAAGTAAGAGATCTAAAAATTGAATATGTTTATTGAATAAGTTCAAATAGTTATGACTATTTCAACAATTACCTATATCAAATCGCTATAACCTTTTGTTTTGTCATAAAATAATTTTGTCTATTCATACAAGCTTATTTCAATTAAAATAATAAAAATTTATTAATATTTAGACAATTAATAAGTAAAAGATTTAAAAAATAACTTTGACTACCAAATAAGTTCTAATCATTATGACTTTTTTTTGTCATAAAACAATTATTTTCATTCATACAAGCTTATTTGGTTTAAACTAATATTAATTTATTAATATTTTGACAATTAATAAGTAAAAAAATTTAAAAATAAATATATTTATTGAATAAGTTCAAACAGTCATAACTATTTGAATAATTATCTATTTCAAATCGTTATGACCTTTTATTTTCATCATAAAACAATTGTATCAGTTTATATAGGCTTATTTGAAATAAAATAATACTAATTTATTAATATTCCAAAAATTAATGAGTAAGAGATTTAAAAAATAAATCTATTTATCGAACAAATTCAAATAGTTATGACTATTTGAACAATTTTTTAGTTAAATCATTATGACATTTTGTTTTGTTGTAAAATAATTGTTTCTATTCATACAAGCTTATTCCAAATAAAATAATATTAATTTATTAATTTTCAAAAAATTAATGAGTAAAAATTTTAAAAATAAATCTATTTTCTGAACACGTTCAAATAGTTATAACTATTTGAACAATTATCTATTTTAAATAGTTATGACATTTTGTTTTGTTATAAACCAATTGCTTTTGTTCATTCAACTGTATTCGAAATAAAATAATACTAGTTCATTCATATTCCAAAAATTAGTAAGAAAATATTTAAAAATAAATCTATTTACTGAGCAAGTTCAAATAGTTATGACAATTTAAACAATTACTTATTTCAAATAGTTATGATATTTTGTTTTGTCATAAAACAATTGTTTCTATTCATACAAGTTTATTTGGAAATATTCTAAAAATTAATAGATAAGGGATTTAAAAAACAAATATGTTTATCGAACAAGTTCAAATAGTCATAACCATTTGAACAATTATCTTCTTCAAATTGTTATGACCTTTGGTTTTGTAGTACAATAATTATTATTGTTCATGCAAAATTATTTAGAATAAAATAATACATATCTATCAATATCTTGAAAATTAACAAGAGATTTAAAAACTAAATCTATTTTCTGAACTAGTTCTGACTATTTGAACAATTATCTATCTCAAATCGTTATGATCTTTATTTTGTCATAGAACAATTGTTTTTTTTCATTCAAGCTTATTCGGATTAAAATAATACTAATTTAATAATATTCTAAAAAATAATAAGTAAGAGATTTAAAAAATAAATGTGTTTGTCAAAGCAGTTCAAATAGTTAAGACTATTAGAACAATTATCTATTTCAAATTGTTCTGACATTTTTTTTAGTCATAAAACACTTATTTCGATTAATACTAATTTATTAACATTCAAAAAATTAATGAGCAAGAGATTTAAAAAAAAATTATTTACCAAACAAGTTCAAATAGATTTAACTATTTGAATGATCATTCTAACTATTTAAAGTTGTTATGACCTTTTATTTTGTCATAAAGCAATTGTTTCAGTTCATAAAGATTTTATTTGAAAATAAATAATACTACTTTATTAATATTTAAAAAATTAGTAAGCAAGAGATTTAAAAACTAAAACTGTTTTCCAAACTAGTTCAAATAGTTATGACTATTTAAACAAATATCAATCTCAAATCATTATGATTTTTCTTTTCTCATAAAACAATTGTTTTTAATCATCCAGCTTATTCGGATAAAAATAATACTAATTTAATAATATTTCAAAAATTAACAAGAGATTTAAAAAATAAATGTGTTTGTCGAACTAGTTCAAATAGTTAAGACTATTAGAATAATTATCAGTTTTAAATAGTTTTGACTTTTTGTTTAGCTATATAATAGTTGTTTCAGTTCATAAAAGCTTATTCAAAATAAAATAATATTAATTTATTAACATTTATTTATTTCAAATTGTTATGACCTTTTGTTTTGTCATAAAACAATTATTTCAGCTCATACAAGCGTATTCAAAATAGAATAAAACTAATTTATTAATATTTAAAAAATTTATAAGAGATTTAGAAAATAATTCTATTTACCAAACTAGTTCAAGTTATTATAACTATTTAAGCAATTATCTATTTCAAATCATTATTACTTTTTGTTTTGTCATAAAATAATTGCTTTTGTTAATATAAGTTTGTTCGAAATAAAATAATACTAATTTATTAATATTTAGAAAATTAATTAGTAAAAGAATTAAAAAGTTAAATCTGTTTACCAAACCATTTCAAATAGTTTGACTATTTGAATAATTATCTATTTCAAATTGTTATGACCTTTTTTTTTTGTCATCAAACAATTGGTTTTGTTCATACTATTTTATTTGGAAAAAATAATATTAATTTAATAATATTTTGAAACTTAATAACCAAAAAAATTAAAAAATAAATCTAATTGCTAAACCAATTCAAATAGTTAAGGCTATATGAACAAATCG
>NW_019168403.1:0-21421 GCF_002303985.1 Durio zibethinus | reverse complement strand
AGTTTTTTTTGAAATTGTGTGAACTTTCACTAGCGCAAAAAATCATCTTGTGATGTTCCTCAAATCACATGCTATTCCCATGAAACTAAATTAAACTTACCTTCATTTGAGCAAACTTCTGCATTTATAAGAAACCAGTATCTCTAGTACTTAGTATTAATGACCAAACAAATAGAACAACCAGTAAGCCTAGGACATAAGCAGTGGCAAACGCCAAACTCACATTCAGTAAAACAAGTTTGGATTGTATAAAGCTAAGAGGCTAAGTTCATAGTCATCATAAACAAGTCAAGATGCCTAAGTTGTAATGCATCACTGAGTAACCAAAATGCCTAACTTAGCTTTTTCACACACAACTTAGGGCCTTACGCCATGTTATTCTATAAAGTTAGATATGTGCAAAACTCAAAACAAGTTAGAGTAAACACGAGAAGAAAGTTGCTAAAGAAACTTTTGTTTTATTTATGATCATTGTGCCAATACAAGAAGTTCAACTAAAAAAGTTATAAAAATCAAAATACAAAAATGTATATATAATATTCAAGAAGTAGTAGGAGCTAGACCACTGTCAACATCAAGAACTGGAGCAGTATCAGTTAGAACAATGGGAGGATCACTTGGAGTAGGGAAAACAACATCAATCTCACACCCAACATCAATTCTTGTTTTGCCTAGCTTACAATATGAGGAGCTAACTTGGGAAGATTCAAGCTGGTTTTGGGGAGTCTAAAGAGGAGGAAAGCTAAGCCAACAAGCCATAAATCAAGCTACAATGGAAGCAAAAGAATCAACAAAGGGAAGGCATAAGAAAGGAGGGGACCTTTTACACATCAAGACAAGGATTTGCCACAATGAAAATGATATTTGCTGGGTTCTTTTGGGCAGCTGAGAGTGCACAATTTGATGGGACCATAGGCTAGTAAATGCAGAGAGTATTCATGAGATGATGTGGCTTTTTGGTGGAAAATGAATGGAGGATCACAAGGGTTCTTGTAAAGTGGCATATGTGCATGAAAGCTAACTCAGCACCAAACTGCCAACTTGGTGCCCGATTTAGTTTTTGCTTCATTCCAGCCTCCAAATGGCTCATTTTGAGAAGGGACAAGGATGCTTACATGTGTCATAGGTGGAAGCATAAAGGACTTTCACTGGGCCAGCTCAACGTGCAACAAATGAGGGAGGAATTAGCTTGCAAAGTCACAGTTTTGGGACTCATTCCTACAGTATATTTTCTCCATTCCAGCTGGCTTTTTCAAGGGCCATGATTGATCAATAGGGACCTTAGATTGGTTGAGAAATGACCTAGACTAATGCTTTAAATAGGAAATTTTTTTAGGACAAAAAAGAGCTGCACCTTTCACTCTTTAGCATTTTTTGGTCTTCCTTTTTTCTCGTAACGTCACTGGTGAGGGAGTACTCTTGCTGACCTTGTCGTGGCTTTAAGAGCTCCATTTAGTTGTTTTTCTATTTTATTTAGTTGCTTTGGATGTCATTCTATGTTACTTTCCCAGCACTAATACTTTGTTTTCCATTTAAGCTTGTTTATTACCTTTTCATGCATGCAAATTTTTTTGTTTTTGCCCAAAATTTTCCTACACTGTTTTATTTATTTTCCAGTCTTATTCTAATGTGTTTGAGATTGTACATGTGGAGAATGATGGCTTTTGATAGCTGGATGAATTCTTGTTCTTCATTAGCATCAAAGTAGCCTGACTCTTGGAAGCTGATTTTATTCTGTTTGCAATTTAGTTCTGACTTGTTCATTTCTGTCCAAATTTTAGTTTCCATTTTACTTTTTTTTTTTTTTATTGCTATTTATGTTAGTTACCACGCTTGTGAGTTCATTTAAATTGTGTTTGTTTGATGTTTATTACATGTTTATTTAAATAGCTTAGTTATGGTTTTTGGTTCCATGCATTTTCCTTGCTTTTGTTTTGCATCTTTCAACCCAGTTTTGCAAACAGTTTCGATCCAGTTTTGAAGTTAGTTCCTTGCATTTTTTTTTTGTCCATTTGCATGTCTATTTTAAGGTTTTAGGCATAGATTTTAGGTTACACAAGAGTATTTTGCATTTTTGTAGTATATAGTTCATTAGGTTCGAGTTTAGGCCATTTTCTTGTTCTCGATTTGCATTTTTTTTTCTATTTTTCTAGTCAGTTTAAGGTACTGCTTTCTTGCATCATTTTGGTTCATTTTTAACTCTATTTTAATGTAGTTCATTTAGATTTTACAGAATCATTAGATCTTAGGTCATTTCTTAGCATTTTGGTTCGTAAGGGTTAGATTTATGGCCATTGCATGCCACGGTTTACATTGTCTTTTTCTGCCCAAATTGTTCAAATTTAATGGTTAGCTTTCTATAGGTTTTTTATCCTATTTTGAGTCTATTTTAAGTTGCACAAGTCACATTTAGTGTTTGCATCCATTTAGGTTACATTTTCATTCGGTCAAGTTACCTAGGTTACATTTTAGCTCAATTTAGGTTTTTTCCAATTTTTGATCTAATTTAGGTGTTCTTTCTAGCACTTTTTCATGTCATCCTTATTTAGAAGTATAATTTTAGTTCTAGTTGCAAGCCCTAGGATTTAGATTGCTCATTATAGAAGTTTGCTTTTAATATATAGGTGCTCAATAAAATGCCCTAAAGAGCATTTGCATAATTTTTATTCCGTTTTGTGGATAATCTTTTTGGTTGTTTTAAATTCTATTTTTTGGACATTATTTTATGCATTCCTATATCATTTTCTTGTTTAATTTTTGTTTTATACATTTTAGGCTTAGGTTAGGATTTTAACCAGGTTAACTTTAAATTAAAAATGCCAATTTCCCTTTTTTTATGTTCTATTAGGTTATTTTTAGTTTTAATTACTGATTCCATATTTTGATTTTTATCCCTTCTCTTTTCAATTGCAATTTTATTTCATGCCTTTAATTTTTTTAATTTTATTTTTAATTTTTAATTTTGTAATTTTCTATTTTTAGTAACCTTGCTATTTTTAGAAACTATCATTTTCAGTAACTTTCCCTTTAGATCTTTAATTTTCATAATTTGTAGTTGATTTAGGTTTAATTATTTGATAATTTTTGTTAAATTTAATTAGGTTAAGTATTTTACTTTAAAATTTTTCATCAAATCAAATAGACCTAAATTGTCAAAATTAATACTTACCTTTAGGTTTGACTTCTCAAATCCCTGAAGAAATGATATTCGGAATAATTTCGATCTTTATTACTTTTATGATCCATACACTTACAGTACTCTTAAAGGATAAGCAACAGACATCCTATCCAACCTATTGCCAGAATACCCAACGGCAAGTGTAACAGCTCGTAGTGATGCCTCCACCTCCTCATTCGTAGGCCTAGTGGTGCTGGTGATGACCACTACAGATGGAGTCATAGCAGCTGGTCGAAGGGATGCTGCAAGAGCAGGAACAATGCTGGCTTTAGGAGTTGTTACAGGAGTTGTAGTTGGCACTGAAGCTGGCATGGTTAGAGCAAAAGGAGGTGCACTTGATGTTGTGACTGAGGCCATTGTAAGGGCCTGTGTAATAGCTGCTGGCTGAGTCCCACTAGAAATAGGCACTGCACTGCACTGCACTTCTGGGTGTGTTGGAGCTCCCCACGGCCTGTTTAGTTGTATGAGGAGGACTAGCATATAGAGATCTCTTTCCCCTTGCTTCTATTGCTGAAGTACCTTGTGAAGCTTGGCAACGCGATCCATCTCTACTAAGCAAATAGAAACATTAGAATCAGTTAACCACAATTAGAATAAAAAAACACAACACAATTACCCTCATTAGGGACAATAACACTTGGCACGCCAATACCCAACCCCAACTCCTCTCTAACACCCGCCCCACCACTACCCCCCCACGCCCACACTTTGGGCCTCCCCCACAAATTACATGCTACCACTCCCCTACACAAAACCAACTAAGTTGCCTCTCTTCAACTGTTTCCTGCTCACCACCAATTTGAGGACCCTTTTGACAAGCTGCAAACTTCAAAAGCTCGAGTGCTGCCTTTTCCACTACAACAACAAACACAATAATCTCGCATCAACACCAATTTTTAGCATAGCAATGCAAAACGCAAGGCAACAAAAACAACCCATTTACATTTCTTCTTGCCCAAAATTTACTTGCTTTTTGGTGCTTTTAGGTGCCCCTTCCTTTTCACCTTGACCTCCATCTTGGTCCAGCACCTCTTGAGCAGCAGCAGCTAAGCCTGATCCTAGTTTGGGAACAAGCAGTAGTCACAAATGTTCTCGTGGGTAACCAACTCCAGATCGGACAGCTTTTCTTTTTTAAAAACATTCACCTTCTTCAGCTCGTCCTCCCCACGCTCTGGAGTTTCCTTCGTCGATACAATGGCACAGGACCACTTAATTTTAAAAAGGACTCACACTCCAGGCGGTTGAGCATGGGCCACCACAAATCTGTCATACAAAGGATAACTGTTAGATGATAGCTACCACACATATGACAGCCTACGAGCTTGGAGATAGTACAGCCACCCATTTATCTCCCTGAGCATGTATAGCGCTATGATCACATTGACTAAGAGCACCCACTTCTTCAGCCAGCAATAGATAAGTAGGTAACCATTATTGCCCAGGTGTTCGACGCTATCTGCGAGGCCACCAAATTGAAAATGGCTAGCACGAACTAGAAAAATAGGTGCAGTGGTAGGTGAAACCTGTGCAGAAGTTGTACAATTAGAACCCCACCATCCCTTCATTAGCCCCGATCTGGCTGATGGTAAAACCTTCAAGAGGAATTGAAATGGCGTACATAGAATTTCCTAGATCAAGGCCACGTGATCCAGGACCCGCTTCACCATGCTTGGTGTCACGTTGGAATAGTAAATATTTGGTGGCCGCATCCCCAGTGCCAAATCTTTGGGCTCTTCCACCACCACTTCCTCCTTCCGTTTCCCTTTCCCTTTTCCCTTCTCCTATGCTACTGCTAAAGGCACGCAACCCAAAACCAATGGCCCTCACCTCCCTAATCACGATAGTACGATCATGGCCACCACTGCTGTAAAAACTTTGGCCCTTGTGCCCCTATCTTAATTATCTTCTTTTTTAGGAATTAAGAATGTAATAAAATCGAATCGAGTTGAGACAATGAAAAGTTTGAATTCAAGCTCGACTTTCAACTCGCAGCTCAATACTCAATTTGAATTCGATTAAGTTTTATTTTTTTAGTTCGAGTTTAATTTGTGATCGAATTAAATTATTCGAGTGAGCTCGATTAAATTTGATTAATATGTAAAAATAAACTTGATTCTTAAACTCGACAAGAGTTTGATTATTTGTGTTCGAATTCGAACTCGAATTTGAGATATTTTATTAATTAAAATAATAAAAATATTTAAATATAAAAATTCGATTAGGTTCGCGAGCTACTCGAACCAAGTATAAAAATACTCGAACTCGACTCGATCGATGAGTCGAGCTACTCGAGCTCGAGTTCGACTCGATAATAATCAAATCAAATTTGAGTTTTATTCGAATTAAACCCGAGTAACTTGCGAGTACTAATGTATCATTTACATCTCTACTTTCTCTTACCCTGACTTTCAGTGTTTGTAATACCCTATCCTAATACCCTCATCATCACTCGACCTCTCAACAACAATCAGTCTCTTTGGTGCCATTTCCTTTACAATAACCAAATGACCACAAATAAAAACCCAAAAGATTATTTACCCTTGAAAGCTTTTGAAAGAAAATAGTAGTAAAACCACTAACATAGCACAAAACCCAGACAGTAAGACCTTTCCATTACTCATAAATTACATAGTGAAATATGAAAATTTTCTATCTCTTTTATTTATACCTGGCCGAATGACACGTTTGAAATAGAACGAATTAAAACACCATTTCAACCGGTCACAAAATGGTCTAAGTTAATTCCTAATTAAAGCCAACCTTTTATTTTCACATTTTTAAAAGGCACATTTATTCCCCCCTTAGTTGAACTGATACAATTTAAATTTGAACCCATTAATTGTGTATGACAACCTTGTAACCCCACACACCATGTGTCATGCATAGCTGCATTTCTTAAAAATACGAGCACGTGTTCAACAATGTATCCCACAACTAGCTCCACCCACGTGCACCATGTACATTGCATCAGTATTTGACAAAAATTTTTTTTTAAGTGCTCACCTATCGTTCCCTTCATCTCGATAAAGCACACAACTTACTTAAACAACACCCCTCGCCAAACTAAGACCCATCATCGTGTATAGTCCATCAACAAGTACTCTCCCTATAACTCTTGCCAAAGGTTTGAGGGTGATCACTTTATAACTCCCTTCAGACCTAGGGTAATTGTTTTGCTTATTTACCTGTCAACAAGGTCAACTCTCAATGATCGCCAGATTAGCACAAGCTCAATTACCATGTCATTACACTTAAGGGTTAACATCTACATTCCTTGTCATAAAGTAGGCTTGCCTTTCGCTGAGAAAGGACTAGCCATGAAGTAGGCTTACCCCTTGCTAAGGAAGGATTCGCCAAACTACCTCCATTAACGTCCTATCAATGTATTACTTTAGATTAAGATTGATTAGCCTTCAACTTGTTTGGGATCATTAAATGCAACCCACACATGCTTAAGATTATTAGCAGATCATAAACACCCATGTGACCCCTTCTCGAACTTCACATAGATTCACCATCAATTTTTAACTGTCTACTATCTTGGTCATATTACCGTCATTTTTCTCGTATATAAGGTAAAAAATAGGCTTAGGTTATTAGGTCTAAAATAATAAACACATCAATGTAAAAGTAATATATCGAAATAAACCCACAGTAATAAACAATAATTAACAACGTAGGAAAAATAAAACACACAAAGATTTACGCGAAAAACCTTTCAGTGTAGAGAAAAAAAACTACGGACCACCATAAAAATCTCTACTATCAAATAATGGATATACAAAATTCTTCTCTAGCTAAAACTAGAGCTAATCAACAACTAGAAAGACAATTAGAGAAATCTAACTAAATAGGTGACTCAACAAATACACCTTAGATTTATTCCTAAAGAGCTTCAAACTCGATCTTCATCATTTAGAATGTAGAACTTTGAATAATAAACTTGTTGACAAAGTTTTAGCTCAATCAGATCACGGATTGACTTCCGTTTAATTAACTCTTCCTTCTTTTATTTTATTTTATTTTATTTTTTTTCTTGGTTTGCGACACCACTTTAAAACAATCTTACCTCTTTTTATTAAGTAGTTAGGGCTCTGTGTAAAAAAAAAAAACCAAGGCCCATGGCCTTTGATTAGTCCAAAACCAATTACATGAGACTGGACTCCATTTTTCTAATAATCTCCCCCTCCAACCCCATGAGAAGGAGATTCATCACCATAGCAATTTCATTTGAAACTTATCTTGGCCAAAGAACTCATTCTGGCCAAGTTACTACAAAGCTCAAGCTTTTTCTTAGAAAGTATCTTAGTCAATATATTTACTACATTCTTGTCAATATGGACTTTCTTCAATAGCATCTGTTATTCTTCAATCACTGAATATAACCAGTGAATCTAACATCAATGTGCTTTGTTCTAGCATGGTATATGATATTCTTACTCAAATCTAAAGCACTATGACTATCACAAAATATCACATACTCTTTTTGATTTAACCTCAATTTAAAAAAAATATTTCATCTAAAATATTTTTTTACCTACTTCGATTGCTGCAATATATTCATCCTCTATAGTTGACAAAGCAACACACTTCTGTAACTTAGATTACTAAGACACAACTCCTCCTGCAAAAGTGAACAAATATCCTAAAGTATATTTTCTATCATCAAGATCACCTGTCATGTCAACATCAATAAACCCTTTTTAAACTGGTTGTAAAACTTTATAACTCAAGCTCATTTTTTAGATGCCCTTCAAATATCTGAAAATCTATTTCACTGCTTCTCAGTGAACTTTTTTTAGATTAAAAAAAATTTACTTATTACACCAACTATATGAGTAATGTCAGGCTGTGTACAAATCAAAAGATACATTAAAAAATTGAATACAAAAGAATAAAGAATATTAGACATAGCTAGTTGCTTTTTTTTAGACACCGAACAAGATTTTTTACTCAAATGAAAATGGTTAGCAAGTGGACTGTTAACTGATTTAGCATATTGCATGTTAAATCTACTAAGCACTTGTTCAACATACTTGTGATAACCATAGCTTTTCAGCTCTCTTATCCTGAATAATGTCTATACCGAGAATCTGCTTTGCTAGACCTAAATATTTCATATCAAAGGATTTAGATAATTATTTTTTCAAACCTACGAACCATACCACATTTTATCCTACAATCAATATATCATTAACATATAATAAGAGAATAATGAAGTTACCATCAAAAAATTTTGACATGCAAACAAAGATCCATTGCCATTCTTTTATAGCTGTGACTCATTATAAAAAAATCAAACTTTTTGTACCACTGTCGCGGAGCTTATTTTAGGTCATACAAGTTTTTATTCAATTTGCAAACAAGTGCTTTTTTTCTTTCACTTCAAAACCCTTAGGCTGATTCATATAAATATTCTCTTGCAAGTCACCATGCAAGAATATGGTTTTAACATCAAGTTGCTCAAGCTCAAGATTCAAACTAGCTGCTAATCCTAATACCACTTGAATGAAACTTATCTTCATAACTGGAGTAAAAATCTCATCAAAATCGATACCTGATTTCAGAGAAAAACCTTTAACCACCAATCGAGCTTTGTACTTCACTAGTTTATCACCATCTTTTTTTAACTTGAACACCCATTTATTTTTTAACAACCTCTTTCCTTTTGAAAGTTTAACAAGATCATAAATACTATTTTTCTGTAATGACAATATCTCTTCTTTCATTGCTTTTAACTAGTGCTCTCTATTCAAAGTAGCCTGCACATTTTAAAAATTTTTTGACTTTCCCTTACTGGTAACTAAAATAAAATTTAAACTTGAATACCTGGTAGATGGCTTATGCTCTTTAGTAGATCTTATAGGCTAAAACTCTACACCACCTGATATCGAAGGTAGCTCCTTCTGCTCAACACTCTCAGGTAAAGAGGATTGCTACCCTTATTTAAAATTGATTGTATCTGACTCATCACTAACTGTAACTGGCTTATTCATATCTCTAAGTTCTGTTTCTTGCTCATTTCTATCATATGTGGCTCTTTCTTGTAGAATTTCTATCGGTGTTTGAAATATCACATTTAACAGTAACCTGAGTAGTCTTTTTATTTTTTTCGAAGTCTGCTATGATTTTTTTTTATGAAAAATCACATCTCTGCTTCTGACTATCTTTTTTTTCACTGGATCCTATACCCTGTAGCCAAATTATTCATCATTATATCCTGCAAACACACATTGTGTGACTTTACTATTAAGTTTTGACCTCTATTTTTTCGGTATATGTATGAATGCTTTACACTCAAAAACTTTCAAATGAATGTATGAAGCATCTTTTTCTGTCCACATTCTTTTTAGAATGTCAAAGCCCAAAAAAAATGATGGTGATCTGTTAAGCAAATAACAAGCTGTGTTGACTATTTTACTCCAAAATGATTTTGGTAATTTTATCATCCTTAACATACATCTGACTTTTTTCATAATGGTGTGGTTCATCATTTTAGCTACACCATTATTTTACTATATTCTAGGTTTTGTCATCTCATGTCTGGTCTCATGCTTTGAACAGTACTCTTTAAAGTTTTTGAACATGTATTTTTTACCATTATTAGTCTGAATATACTTCAAGGGCAGCCCTATCATCCTTTTCACTATGGCATAAAATTTTTAAAAATATTACAATACCTAACTTTTGTATTTCAACATATACACCCAAGTCTTACGTGAAGTATCATAAATAAAGGTAACAAAATACCTGCTACCACCTAATGACTCAACCTTAATGGGACCACATACATCAGAATAAATCAATTTCAATCTTTTTTTTTTTAGAATTCTTATAAAAAGAAACTCTACGATGCTTACCAAATAAACAATGATCACATAAATTGAAAGATATACCTTTGTTCAAAGAAAGGAAAGATTGCCCTGCTAAAACCTGTAACCCTTTCTCACTCATGTGTGCCAACCTTTTGTGTCACAAGTTTACTGAAACATCATCCTTAACAGTATTTACCTAGTTGTCGTTCAATTGCATTAATGTCTTATACATTATGCAGCATAATTTTCTCTTTATAACTATCATAGATCCTTTAAGAAGCTTTTACTATCTATTCTTTTATCGACTCTCATATCCCTCTTTATCAAGGACATTAATAGCAGACAAGTTTATTCTCATATCTAAAATATGTCCGACATCTCTTAAAGTCAACATGAAGCCTATACTAATTTGTACAATAATATCACTAATCCTAACAATTTATGACACACTCTTATTTTTCATCTTGGTGCAACCAAAGTCTTTTGCTTTGTAAGTTATAAACAACTTTTTCTTAATAACATAATGATATGTCACTCCTGTGTCAACTATCCACTCAATATCAGGAATACCAACATGATTGCAATCACCATGTGTATAAATCAAAGTAACTGAATTACTATCTAAATTCACTATTGCAGTATTGTCATAATCTAAACTCTTGTCTTTCTCATCTTTTCGCTCTTGCTTCAAGATTTTACAGTGTCATTTTATATTACTTGTTTTACCATAATGAAAATACTTCACTTTATCTTTAGACTTGGATCTATGTTTAGATTTACTATGACCTTTTGAGTTCTAACCTCTATCGATGTTTCTACCTTTATTCTTTATGACTAAAGCTTGATTCTTAGGGTCTGCTTCTTTTCACCTTGCTTTTTTATTAAGCATATTATCCTTTACCATCTCCAATGTCATTTTGTAATTAAGAGCTGAATTAAGAAAATTCACAACTAGGGTATTCCAACTGTTTGGCAATGAACTCAAAAGAAACAACGCCTTCATTTCATCATCCATCTTAATCTCTATAATAGTTATCCAATTAAATATATCTTGAAAATCACTCAAGTGTTTTGTAATTGATCATCCATCCCAGTACTGTAAAGTTACAAGCTTTTTAACAAGTATAACTTTATTCATACCTATTTTTCTCTCATATAATGCTGTTAATTTTTTAAATAATATGGGCATCTAGCTCCTGTGCTACATGATGGAATACGTTGATATCAACCTATTTTTTTATTATAGCTAGCATCTTTCTGCCTAACTTCTTCTAGCTTTCTTCTTTCATATCTACTGGTTTAATCGAATTATCTAATACCAGCTCATACAAATCTTTGTAGTATAAATGATCTTCTATCATAGGTTTTTAAATTGAATAATTTGATACTGTCAATTTTATCATAGATACTATATCACTTTTTATGATCTTAAACAGAATTTACTTCTGCCTTGGGTTACTTTTGTATCGTTGTCTCAAAATAACCCTAGCTCTTATACCATTTATTGGGCCTGAAGTAATAAACATAACAATGCAGAAGTAATATATCGTAATAAACTCACAGTAATAAACAACAATTAACAATCAATAACGCAAAAAAATAAAGTATACTAAGATTTACGTGAAAAACCCTCCAGTGTAGAGAAAAAAAATCATAGATTACCAAAAATTTTTTTACTATCAAATAATGGATATACAAAGTTCTTCTTTAGCAAAACTAGAGCTAATCAACAATTAGAGAGACAATTAGAGAAATCTTACCAAATAAATGACTCAACAAATATATTCTGAATTTATTTTTAGAGAGCTTCAAACACGATCTTCACCGTTCAGAATGTAAAACTCTGAATCATAAACTTACTGACAAAGTTTTAGCTCAATCAGAACATGAATCGACTTTGTTCAACAAACTCACCCTTTTCTTCTTTCTCTCTATTTTTTTTGACTTTTATTCTTTCTCTTCTTGGTTTGTGACACCACTTTAAAACAACCCATCCTCTTTTTATTAAGTAGTTAGGGCTCTGTGTAAAATAAAAAGACAAAGGCCTATAGCCTTTGATTGGTCCAAAACTAATTACATGGGGTTGGACCCCATTTTCCTAACGTATGAACTAAGTATTCTTCCTCTTGAAGCTTCCTTAGTGTTTATTGTATACCTTCTTCCTTACTAATCCTTTAAATACTTTATTAACTTGAGTGTCAAAACACATCTTTGAGAACCGACTCCGGCACCCCTTTACTGCGCTTTATTGCTGCCAGATTTGAGCTTCCCCTCACTCAGCTACAAGACCACTCCCTTTCAACTAACACCAAAAAACACCATCAACAATAAGTTAATCTTTCATTTTAAATAAAAGTTTTATTTAGACAAAAAAAAAAATAAGGTTTATTGAAGTACAATAAAAATATAAAAATTTATTTTTAAAAAATAATTCATGACGTTTTTTAATATTTAAGCCTTTCTACTATTTCTACCAATTACGACATAAATAGAAGCATAGAGAAAAAAAGGCAGAAAAAAGTTCCATCCCCTGGCGCATGCCCTTCAAGAGTATATAAATACACTTCCGTAGGGGTTTAAAACATTACATCCAAAAAGGAGAGAAAAAATCGAAAATTAAACAAAATTCCCTTATTATTCTACTCCAACCCTTAAATTTTCATCTTTTATGAGCTTAATGACTTGGAAAACGAACTAAAAACTACACTTGAAATTAAGATCAAGATAAACAATCAACCCTCCCCACCCAATATTATATTTTCTTCAAATTAGAACAATATATAATCAACACTTCTTAATGTTAGTTACAGTGAAGGGGAATGAAGATTATCATCAAAGATATCAGCAGGAGGAATGAAAGAGTCCAGGGAGAGCCCTGGAACATTGAAAACAACATCATCAATCCTCCAAATTTCTTCCATCCGAGTCCTGCTGTGCTGCAGGGATGCTCTCCAAATCGAAAAATCGTGGCGATTGATCTTCCTTGATGAGCAATCAACACTCCATCGATATCCCTATAGTCTCCAACGCTACTTCCAATGGTAGTTTCCCAGTAGACAGAGAAATTTTTTTGTGTTTGAACCCTGGTCAGATGAGAGTCCTCCAAGTATATCAATAGACCACTCTTTTGGCAAAAGTACCCGTACAATACATGCCTAATCACCTCTGCTGGCCCTTCGTTTCGTTCCATCACCGCAGCTCGGTCGGCGCATACTTTTAGCACGAAGCAGTCTACGTCGCCTATTCGTTTCTCTCCCAAGCATTGAGCTTTTGCAAATAAGTTGGCTGTAGTCTTTGGATCTAGGCCCTGAATTAATCACAAACAAAATCACTTCACTTAACTCATGTGATTATAAAAGTCTTTATCCAATTAATTAATGACTAATTATTCTATGATTCTTATTCATTTTAATAATGGATTTTTATGTTGAAAAATAGATCTTAAATTTTGTTGTCTACAAGATGGGCTTTAACATATACTATATTTAATATAAACAAAATCTATCTATTTGTTTGAATGATGTTAAAAATTTGTTATATATATTTAATGTAACATAAAGGAGATGTGATAGTTTTTTAATTTTATTTGTGAAATGTAAAAACTTGATGATGCATGAGATAAATGTTTTTGTTTATTTATCCTTAAAAATCCAAAAGAACTCTTCCCCCTTTAATTAGGATGGTATAATTGTAAAAAGTTCAAATATTTCTTTTTTTAATGAAATATTTCTTTTTTTCCAATTAAATTGTTTTTTTAATCAAATTTGATAGGGTTATTAATTTAAATATTTTAGTCAATTCAATTTTAAAAGACATATATTCATAAACTACTTTATTCAAAGTTTTTAAAATATATTTTTATATTTTTATTAATAATAAATAAAAAATAATAGAAAGTTAAATTTTATAAAGTTTGACAAAAAAACTTAAAATGTAACCATTTAATTGATAACGAATAACATTTATAAAAAGTTTATTAATATTTATCTTGAGAGATAAAAAACAAAAATAATATGATTGGCCTAACACTCACATAGGCTTAGAGGAGCAACGATAACCTTGTTTAGTATGACTATGGAGTTATTCCTCATATTTAACAGAAGAAAAAAATTAGAAATTGTAAAAAAAAAAGAAAAAGTGCAATGATTTGGTAATAGGCAGCAAATAAATAAAGGACGGGGGAAAAGCTAAAAAAGTAAGGAGCCAGCTAATATGCACTACATCCAGCACTATATATTCACTAAAGAACAAAAAAAAAGAAGGAAAAAGTTAAAGCAAAAGTGTAAGTTGGCAATCCCAGGAAGAGGATTGGTATTATTGGATGTGTACCTGATCACACATCATGTGAACAAATAAGACAATTCATGTGCCATTCGTCATTGCCCTAACTCAGATAGTGTTCAAAAGAAATGAAAAGAAATGAAAAAGAATTTGTGTCTGCTAAAGCATGAGACAGTTTCTCCATCATTCTCAGTTCCATTGCATTTCCTTGGGATTGTCATCATGTTCTTCCATCGTTGTCATTGTTTTGGTAAACAAATTTTTTAAAATTTAATGCTACCCAACCTAGGTTTTGCTTCCATGCTATTCAATTTCCGTTTTGAAGGCTTATGGGTTTTTTTAGTTTATATTTAATGTATTATTAATGTATAAATATTATTATATATCATAAATTTTCATATTATTTATTAATAATTTTAAAAATTTAAACACAAATATTTTAATTTTAAATATTTAATTATGTGAAAATAAATTAAAAAGTAATTATTTATGATGTATTATAGTATATAATATTTACACATTGATAATAAAGTAGATATAATTTTTTTTAACTTTCAACTCAATTAGGCAGTAGGTTATGATAAATATTACATGATTAATTGATTATCTAAAAAAATCTCATAAAAATATCTATGCTTATATTTGGTCTTAGTTGTTGGTATTTAATTTTAAACTATATTGATTATTTGACTTAATAGATTAGTGTGAAATTTAATGTTAGAAGAATAGTTTACAAATCAAGAAAAAAAATCTAAAACTATTTAATGAATTTTAATTGACAATGATTAATTATTATCATTTTTAGTTTTTTGTTTAAAAAATGACCGAGTAAGAAAATAAGTTGATCAAACAAATGGAGAGGAACAAGTAGGTACCTGGATTATGCGACGCAAAGGTCGTAGAGGTCCCTTGGCTGCATGCGTGCCAAGCCAAGATGTGTGTCGCCAGATAGTTTTCCCATCGCTACCAGCAATGACCATGTTGCCTCCAACAACCAGCTCAAGAGACCACATCCCAGGCATCATTTGCCAAAGGGACAAAGCAACCATTTTCTCCGCTTCTTGTTCCCAAACTTTTCACATTCTTGCCTGACGAAATCTCAGTTTCACAACGAATCATCTTCACACTTCCTGTTGCATACATGTTTTTTGCACATTTCTGCTGTTTCAAGCATCCCGAAGCCGCCAAATATTGTTGTATAATGTAATGCGCCGTCGAAGTTTCCTATATGCGAATTTGGAGCTTGAACAGGGATGGTAAATAAGACATAATATGAAAAGAATACAATTGAAACCCGAAGTTTAACTGAGTTAATTTATGTAGTTATTTGTAAGAAAATAAACATTTAATAGGTTTAGAATTCATATCCCATTGCCTGCGAATTCCTATGTACTCAAATAAAAAAATAAAACTCTTCTTCTATCTCTAAGCTTGACCTCTTTTATACTTAAAAAAATGGATTTAACATTGAAAGAATATGACTGAAAAAAACTTACAATTGGTATATCTTTGATCCGAATGTGGTGAATTGGGTGATTGACGAGCGGAATGGGGGCGAGAGGGCAGCCCAAAACACCAAGCAAAAGCCTTAAATCTTGTCTCTTGGCAGGAATGTTTCCATATAAAGACATTGAAAAATTATTTGCTGACAATCCCTTTTGTGTTCGAAACCATTCTCGGATCACTTCCCAAGAGCTGAATCTCCTTCTTGTTTCCAGCTTCTTCTTGCATTTCAGGGTCAGGCCCTTCCATTAAAGGCGTTAGTGTTTGCGTGCACCACCTTTGCATCCTTGCTCTCGACCCCATAGATTATGGCGAAGAAAAAGAGAATGAAAGGTAGAGAGCGGGAGATAAACAAAGATTGAAGAAGGAAATCAGAAGTAATAGAAAAATGAAAAATTTTTTGAGGAGAAACTAAGAGAACCAAAAGGGACAGCTTATCTGTTCAACGACAGAGGTATATATTCATAATAAATACAGCTTACAGATTACTCACTCGCATGTTGGGCTGTCTTTTGCTTTATTATTTTTCTTTTCTTTTAGACTTGACCTGATATATAAATATAACTGTTAGATGTGGACTGTTGTTAATATGCGTTGAGTTTGGATAATTTTAAATAAAAAAATATATAAATGTGTAATTCTTGTCGTTTTATTTTAAAAAATTATTCTCTAAAGCTATTCCAAGTGTGAGGACCCAGAAGAATTGGCCTGTCTCTTTCTACAATCAGCCAGGGAGTCTTTCTGGGCCCTATATTGCCAATCCATTTGCCAACAAATTAATTTGCTAAAGTCTCTCATAGGGATAAAGGATATAATCATTCTCGGAAAATGATACCTTATCTTACCACATTATATCATTTAATTACCGAGTAATAAAAGTATGAAAATTTCTTTGACAGAGGCCTGTAATGAATACGATGATGCACAATAGGGACAGTTTAATCCTTCCTAGGCTTATTAATATCATCTTCAAGCAATATTTCTCTATATACATTGATTCTAGCACACATACAATTAAACCAATTGTTGCATCGAAGGGATAATAGAGATCAGTGCTACTTTCTTTTGTTATTACAAAAAACAATACTACAGCTAGCACCCTAACGGATAAAATTTAGTATTCCAACTTAAATGGGTTTTGATTTGAGCTAATTATTTTTATTTGATTTACGGTAAATGCATGTGTTTCCATTGATAAAAAGTTGAGTTCGAATCTTCGTTGTGTAAAAATGGTTTTGGTTTTGAATGCATATGAATGAAATACTTGTAGTAGGAGTTGTCAAAAGTTTGCATCTAGTGCATGCTCACTTTTTATCAATAATAATAATAATTATTATTATTAGATTCAAATTTTAAGATTTCGTGTTTGAGAATCTTGATTAGTCTTTGTTAATTTAAAATTGATCATTGTTTTGAAATGATAAAAACTTTAAGTGTGCTTTGAAAAGTAGGGAATTAAAGATTGCTACTTTGATCTTGAAAAATAGCTAGTGAGTTAGAGATTATTACCTTAGCTTTGAAAGGTGGGGTCTTAGATATTATACATTGGCCTTAAAAAATATATTGTAAAGATTATACCTAAACCTAAAAAATTAACTTGTAAGAATTCAAAGATACTAGAAGATTAAAAAGGAACTGTTTGACATATAAAGTTAAGAGGAAACCGTATGTGTCTTATGAAGAATGATCAAATCTTTATAAATATTTATTTGATTCTTTTCATACTCTTTTAATCGCTTTATTTGTTTATCCTTTTTTATATTACTTGAATTATTAATGTCTTCCTAATTACCTTTTCAATTTTGTGGGTGAATCTTTCAAGAAACTAATTCACTCCTCTTAGTTTCATTCAATTCTTTGATTAACAGTATTTAAGTCATTCGTAAATATATATTTAATTCTTTACATTTCAATGCATTTATCCTCACCGGTTCATATATACAATCCATTCAAAAATTGTACAATGATAAATAAAGATGTATATGGAAAAATGATTCAACATTAAACTAATGGAGGAAAAACCAAAAAAAGTAATCACAGAGATCATATATGACACTTCGAGAACTGAAGATCAGGAAAAAAAAATCATGAATCAATGTTTGTGTTACATTGGAAAATTTGATAATCTCCTCCTTTAAGCCCATAATTATTGCATAGTGTCGCAATCAACGGCAAGGCGCAAGCTCTTGGATTACCCAATCATTATCTTTATTAATCACGCTTACTTGGATTCGCCATGTGATGTTTGATTCCCAAGAACGTTGTCTTTGTCTCTTTCTAGTTGATGATTAATTACCCCAATCATTATCTTTATTTAATCACGCTTACTTTAGATTTGCCACGTGATATTTGATTTCCGTCTTTGTCTTTTTCTAATTGATGATTAATTACACTAATCACCTATTAATAAACTATCTCATTAATGCATCCAAGTGGACATCCTTTCCAAGTGAATATATATATGTAAGTGTCAAAAATTTAAATCCTTAAAAAAAATGAATGGGTAGCGAAACTTGGGACCAAAAGAGGTAAGCCGGCAATTGCAGCCGGGGATTGGAGAGTCAGGCATCATGAGTGGTGGAGGATGATGATCTTTAAAGGCAATCTAACTTTTTCTAATGTAGGACCGGGGTTTTCAGCTGTCGCAAAGGTTGAGACAGTGATTTTCATTGGTTATGGTAGTAGTATTTATGAACATAAAAAAAGTAACCAAATATATGAACATAAAAAATTTTTAGTACGTATATAATTTGGTTTATAATCTATGTGTTAATACTAATCTAAAAATTATTTCATGCACAATTTATTAAATTAATAAATAAATATAAATAAAATATATTCATAAATTATTTCATCGAATATTCTATAGTTTATATCCTTATTGATGTGAGATAGTACATGTAGCAATGAATAAATAAAGGTGAATATCCATCATTTTTAGATTAGATATTTAATATCTGAAAATCCCCCCCCCATTTTAATTTTAGAATATTTGAAGTTTTATTTAATTTCGTTTAACTTTAATATCATGTACTATCCAAATCCAAATCCATTTAAATAAATATTAGTTACGTTTAAATATCGTGAATTTTATTAAAATATCTAGTTATTAAATTTTTCTCAAAAATATAGAAACACAAGAATTTTAATTTAAAGTTCAAATTCACTCTTAATTAATAATAAATAAAAGTTATTTTTTAAGATCCGAAACCTTCTACAATTATAAAATTTAAATATTTTACATATGCAAATGAGTAACTATTCGAATACGATTCAAATATCTATTAATTATTCACTAAAACTTAAATAGATTTTGATATTTGATATCTAGGGATACTATCCTATTCGTTTCAAATCCATCATGAATAGTATCATAACGTCTAGATCCGGAGATTTATCGCTAGACATTGACTTAAAGAAGTCGCCACCAATCTTTTTTATCTAGGTGCGATTGGCCACCTAAGGAATCTCTCCTTTCAGGGAACACCTAAGTTTAGGGTCCCTAAAAGAATAGGTTCAGGTCTACTAACCAAAACAGGGTTCGAGAGTTCGGTTATGTGTGAGGAAGGTTATAGCACCCTCACAACGCCCATCAAAAGATGGGTTATCAACTTAAATTTGTGTTATCCAAAAGCCTTAAATTTTACCAAAGTAATTAATTATTGAAAATTTTTCTCAATTGACTCTAATACTTTTAGCAGAAAATTGAGAAAATTCCCTCACCTCAAGAGTATGCAAGAAAAACTACTGTTTCACTTGCAGAGGCTCCGTCGTCGGATTAGTTAAAGAAAAATCAAAATCAAAATCAAAATAGGAAGGAAAGAAAGAATGATTGTTCTTGCGTAGGGAAAATTGATACTTTCAACTTTTCCCCAAAAATATTTTTTGAAAATTTATTTTTAAGGAAAATTGATACTTTCAACTTTTCCTCAAAAATCTTTTTTTTGAAAATTTATTTTTAAGAAAAATTGATACTTTCAACTTTTCCTCAAAAAATCTTTTTTTTGAAAATTTATTTTTTAAGAAAAAATTGATACTTTCAACTTTTCCCCAAAAATATTTTTTGAAAATTTATTTCTAAGGAAAATTGATACTTTCAACTTTTCCTCAAAAATCCTTTTTTTGGAAATTTATTTTTAAAGAAAAATTGATACTTTCAACTTTTCCCCAAAAATATTTTTTGAAAATTTATTTCTAAGGAAAATTGATACTTTCAACTTTTCCTCAAAAATATTTTTTTGATTTTTATTTAAAGAAAATAGAATAAAATAAAAGTGAAAATAATAAAGATAAAAAAATAAAGAAAAGTAAACAAAAATAAAAATAAGATAAAGATAAAAAAATATTAAATAAATCTAACCTAATGAATAAAAATAAATAAATAAATAAATTCTGAAAAAAAAAAAAACTTGGAGTGGCTCGGCTATCGGCTCGGCTCAAGGAAGAGAAACGGCTCAGGGGGGCGGCTTGGAGCTCGGCTCGGCTCGGCTTGGAGGGGGCAAGCACGCGCGGGTCAGGAGGCGGGTCGACGCTCGGGTCGGGTCGGGTCTCGACAAAACGCGCGGATCCTCTGGGTTACTTAAGGCTCAAAACAACGTCGTTTTGAGAGGGTATAAAAGGCACTTCCCTCTATTTTTTGATAGAACGCTCCTCCCCTCTCTCTCTCTCCTTCCTTTTTCCTCTCCCTTTTCTCTAAAAGCTGAAGAACTCCGGTTGAATATCCGTCGAATTCTGAAAATGTGACCGGAATCTAAAAAATTCACCGAAAGTTCACCGGAAGTTGGTCAGAAGATCACCGATTTCTGGGATTATTCACCGAAAATTGGGTAGGTCGCCGAAAACTTCAAGTTTGGTCAAAATTTTCGCTGAAAAATTCAAACTTCGTCGAAAAATTCACCGGAATCTGAAATTTCCAGAAAAAAATCGCCAAAAACTTCAAAAAAATTCTTCTCACTCCCAGAACACTCCTAAACCCTTTCTTAGCTCTCTATATGCCCTATTCTCTCAATCAGTAGCTTTTGCTTACTGTTTTCTCATCCTGCTTCTGTTCCAGGAGTCCCTTTTATAGGGATTGATCAAGAGTTTATGATCAATTTCAATTCCTCTTTGGACGGAGATTCAATCTTTGAATTCAATCTTTGAATCCAATCTGGACTCTTCTGATTGAATCTCCATTCCCAGTAGGATTCTTCAGCTTCAATCTCAACCTTCCAAAATAAAAATAAAATAAATATAAAAAAATAATAGATAATTAGAACAGATAGGATAAATAAAAAAAAATAATAATATCATATATACAAAAATCAGATAAACAGAACAAGAGAAAAAAATTATTAACAGATAATACAATAAGATAAATAAAAAAATATTACAAGAAAAAATAAATAATAATAAATAAATTATAATATATAATAAATATAGAACTATATAAATAAAATACATATAAATATTAACAAAAAAAATAAATAAATAAATAAGTAAAATATACATATAATAATAAATAATAAAATACATAAAATACACAAGAAAAGAAAAGAAAAGAGAAAAAAATAATACAAAGTAAAAATTGCATTGGGCTTACCCATTTGGGTCATGCCCAATTGATCTGGGTCAGGACCTAATTGGGTGTCTACAAATAGTATAT
>NW_019168402.1:0-21422 GCF_002303985.1 Durio zibethinus | reverse complement strand
GGGACATCTTGCTGTCAATGGTGGTCAGGCAAGTGCCTGAGTTATGCCTGGACGGCGTGCGCTAGGCACATCAGGCATACCAGCACGTGAGCCAGAGGTTGAGGCCCACACACCAGACTTGTTGATGGGTATTTGCCATACAAGGCCCAGAATGCCCGCTCAACTTACAGCCAGCGCCCGTGAAGGCGCCAAGGCCTGGCCAGTATTGAGCTGCCGTACCACATCCGGAGGGACCCAACTGCGGTGGGAGAGATACACAAAGTGAACATGTTGAAAGCTTGCAGGATCAACAGAAGCCTCTTTGGCAGATTTTGGTTTGACCCTAGAATTCAAAAGTTAGAATCTTGATTGATTGTAATCTTTGTAATCCCTTGATTTTAGCTTTATTCTAGGGAATTACCATTAAGTGTAGCTGAAGCCTCAACTATAAATAGAGGGCTGCTCACCCTTATTTGTAGACTATCAAACACTTTTGTTTCAGTGAATACAAAGCATATTTTCAGGCCATTCTACCTTGTTATCCTGTATCTTCTAACTTGCATAATCACCATTCTATTGTTCTAGTGCCCGCATGCTTGTGTTTTAGGCTGACTTAGCATAAAAGAAGAGATTCCAAGCCTAAGGTCACATAGATTCTGAGTCTAAGATTAGAGCCCGTGACATGGTATCAGAGCAAGTTCAGTTCTGTGTGTTTTGTTATGTAAGTTAGATCGTGATTGATGAGATGGCATCCCCAAAGCAACGTTGCTAGCCAATAACCAAGGCCCTGCAGTAGGGCTGTGGAATAGGCAAGAAAGCCAGTTCAAGAGATATATGGTCTACCATGGATGGTAGGTTTGGCCAAGGTAGAGGTGACCATGGGCTACATGTGGGGAGAAGCTTGAAGAAGTAAAGATTCACATTGTATCGCTAGACTCCATAGGAGAGGAGATCCAAGGTGAGCTACAAGCTACTCTCAATAAAGGCATGGATGTGATCACCCAAAAGAATGAGGCCTTGGAGGCTGAAGTGCTGACCTTGCGCGATGGCATAGAGGCAATGTGCTAGTGGATGGAGGAGCTTGCCAGCAAGCTCAGTGATTGCAATACTGCCATTGGGAATGGCATGTTTGCTGGAGTGTCTAAGTCCAAGATGGATGTCTCGAAGCCTAAAGAGTTCAAAAGAACTAGGGGGCCAAGGAAGTAGACAACTACCAATGGGGTATGGAGCAATATTTCCAGGCTATGGGCATGCAGGATGAGACAATAAAAGTAAGCACCGCTGCTATGTATCTCACTAATGTGCCTTATTATGGTGAAGGCGCAGGTATGTTGATGTTAAGTGTGGGAGCCCCAAGATTGGAACCTGGGTAGAGTTCCAAAAGGAGTTCAGAGAGCAATTTTACCCCAAGTATGTGGATGATGAGGCATAGGCAAAGTTACGCAGGCTGAGCCAGCAAGGGGACATAAGGAAGTATGTCTAAAAATTCTTTGAACTGATGCTACAGATCTCAGATCTAGGTGAGAAGGATGCCTTATTTACTTTCATAGATAGGCTAAAGCCATGGGTGAAGCATAAGCTACAACGGAGGGGAGTTCATGACTTGGCTAAAGCCATGACTACTACTAAGTCCTTGATAGAGTTTAAGCCTCTGAACAAGTTTGAGTCCTCCAAGCCCAAGGGTAAGGTAAGAATGATAGGGATGATAGTGATCGAAAGAAGCAGTCCAAGGGGAAAGACCATGATCGAGAGTCCAAGGATAGGGATCGAGACCGTTCAACCAAGGATGGTGAGAGGAAGCCACCAGCAAATAAGTGGAAAAAAAAAAGGGACCGAGAGCCACTAGCATGCTACCTATGTGGAGGGAGCCACATAGCATGCAATTACCCACAGAAGGGTAAGTTGGCTACTGTAGACATAGAGTCTGACAAAGAATCGGAGTCAAAGGTAGTAAAGCTTGGGTCGTTAGTGCTCAATGCTGTCTAGAGTAAAGGGAGTCGTAAGCCAAAGGGCTTGATGTTTATAGATTTGATGGTTGCGGGTCAGTAGGTGAGCACATTGGTGGACACAGGTGCCTCACATCTTTTTATTTTAGGTGATGGAGCCCGAAAGCTCAGACTAAAAGTGCAGAAAGGGATTAGTACCATTAAAATGGTGAACTCCAAGAAGGTTCCAGCCATTGGAGTAGCGCGAGGAGTGGAGTTACAGCTTGGAGATTGGAAAGGCAAAAAGACCATAGAGGTAATACCTCTTAATGACTATGAGTTTGTGATTGGGTTGGATTTCCTTGTTTGGATTAATGCCCTCATTGTGCCTTTTGCCAATTGTATTTGCATCTTGGATGCACGGTGCCAATGCCTAGTGCTATTGAGGAAAGGGTCTGAAATTGGGTCACGAGTGGTGTCAGCCATCCAATTTGCCAAGGCGGTAAGTAAAGAAGAAGACACCTTCTTGGCAGCCCTAAAGTATGATGAGCCAAAGGAGAAAGAGACTGAGTCACCCTTGGAGGGGTAAAGGTGCTGAAGACCTTTAATGATGTGATGCCCGTAAAGCTACCTAGCCAGCTACCACCTAAGAGGGAGGTGGACCACAAGATCGAGCTGGTGTTCGAGGCCAAGCCACCAGCCAGAGCCCCTTACTGAATGTCCCCACCAGAGTTAGAGGTGTTACGGAAGCAGCTCAAAGAGTTAGTTTATGCTGGCTTCATCAGGCCATCAGAGGCACCATATGGTGCACCAGTTCTATTCTAGCATAAGCATGATGGGTCATTGTGACTATGCATAAACTACTGGGCCTTGAACAAGTTGACCATCAAGAACAGGTATCCTATCCCACTCATTGCAGACTGTTTGACCAACTTGAGAGCACAAGGTGGTTCACCAAGCTGGATTTGAGGTCGGGCTACTACCAAGTCAGGATCGCAGAGGGAGATGAGCCAAATACAGAATGTGTCACTCGGTATGGTTTGTATGAGTTCCTGGTTATGCCATTCGGACTCATGAATGCCCAGCAACATTTTGCACCTTATGAACAAGGTACTTCAGTCATTCCTTGATCGATTTATTGTGGTTTATTTGGATGACATTATGATTACAGCCAAACTTTGGGAGAGCATGTAAACCACTTGAGATAGGTATTCGAGGTGTTGCAAGTGCACAAGCTATTTGTTAAGAGGGAAAGTGCTCGTTTACCCAGCAGGAGATCTCATTCCTTAGCCACATAGTGGGAGTGACAGGATACGCATAGATGAAGGCAAGGTGCACGCCATCCTAAAGTGGGAACCACCAGCCAAGGTCATTGAGTTGAGATCATTCCTTGGGTTGGTTAACTACTACATGCACTTCATCAAAGGTCACTCAGTAATAGCCATGCCATTGACTGACTTGCTCAAGAAGAGGAGAGCATGGGAGTAGAGCGCAGGGTGCTAGGAAGCCTTTGATAGGTTGAAGCAGGCTGTGATCGAGGAGCCAATCTTGGCCTTACCATACCATACCAAGCCGCATGAGGTGCATACGGATGCATCAGACTTTGCCATAAGGGGCGTGTTGATGTAAAAAGGACATCTAGTCGCATTCGAGAATAGAAGTTGAATGAGACTGAACGTAAGTACACAGTCCAAGAGAAGGAGATGACTGCAGTGGTGCACTACTTGCGCACTCAACGTCATTACCTATTGGGGTCGAGGTTCATGGTTAGGATGGACAATGTGGCGACCAGCTACTTCCAGACGTAGAATAAGCTATCCCCCAAGCAGGCGAGATGGCAAGATTTTTTTACAAAATTTGACTTTCAGATGGAGTACAAGCCAGGGCAGGTGAACCTAGTAGCAGATGCCATGAGTAGGAAGGCTAACCTTGCTGCCATTAGCCAACCAGAGGGGTCACTGGTGCTGCGCATCAATGAGGGACTTACGTATGATCCTACAGCCAAGGCTCTTATAGAGTACGCCCAGTAAGGTAAGACTAGGCGATTTTGGGTACAGGATGGTTTGTTGTAAATCTCTTAATTATTAATTTTTAGAATATTAATAGCTTAGTATTATTTTATTTTGAATAATTTTATATTAACTGAAATAATTTTTTTTGACAAAACAAAAGGTCATAATGATTTGAAATAGATATTTATTCAAAAAGTCATAACTATTTGATCTAGTTTGGTAAACATATTTATTTTTAAAATTTTTTATTTATTAACTATTGAAATTTTAATACATTAGTATAATTTTAATCCAAATGAGCTTATATGAACATAAACTATTGTTTTATAACAGAACGAAAAGTCATAACAATTTAAAATAAATAATTACTCAAATAGTCATAACTATTTAAACGGTTTAATAAACAGATTTAATTTTTAAATCTCATATTAATTTTGAAATATTAATAATTATGACAAAACAAAAGAACATAATGATTTGAAATAAATAATTATTTATATAGCCTTAACTATTTGAACTGGCTCGACAAACAAATTTATTTTTTAAATCTCTAAGTTATTGATTTTCATGATATTATCAGATTAGCATTATTTTATTTCGAAATAAGCTTGTATGAAATAAATAATTATTTTATGACAAAACAAAAGGTTATAATAACTTGAAATATATAATTGTTCAAATAGTCATAATTATTTAAATTGGTTCGATAAATAAATAATCTTCTACTTATTAATTTTTGAAATATAATAAATTACTATTATTTTATTTTGAATTGGCTTGTATGATGAAAAACAATTGTTTTATGATAGAACAAAAGTTCATAATGATTTGAAATAGATATTGTTTAAATGGCTATAACTATTTGAACTAATTCAATAAACTTGGTTTTATTTTTTAAATCTCCAACTTCTCAATTTTGAAATATTAATAAAGTAATATTATTTATTTGGATAAACTTTTATGAAATGAACAATTGTTTTCTGATAAAACAAAGCGTCATAATGATTTTAAATAGATAATTATTCAAATAGTCATAATTATTTGAACTTATTCGGTAAACAAATTTATTTTTTGTAATTCCTTGCTTATTAAATTTCTAAATGTTAACAAAATATTATTATTTTATTTCAATAAATATGTATGAACTAAAACAATTTATTTTATAACTAAACAAAGATTAGAAATGATTTGAAATAGATAATTATTCTAATAGTCTTAACTATTTGATTGGTTTAGCAAATACATTTTTTATGACAAAATAAAGGTCAAAACAATTTTATATAGATAATTATTCAAATAGTCATATCTAATTGAAATTGTTCAATAAACAGATTTATTTTTTTTAAATCTGTTGCTTTATTAATTTTTCGAATGTTAATATAGTATTATTTATTTCAAATAACCTTGTATGAATTGAAATAATTATTTTATGACAAAAAAAAGGTTAAAACGATTTGAAATAGATAATTGTTCTAATAGTCTTAACTATTTGAACTAGTTTGACAAACATATTTATTTTTTAAATCTCTTACTTATTAATTTTCAAAAATTATTAAATTAGTATCATTTTAATCGAATAAGCTTATGTGAAAAGAAACAATTGTTGTATGACAAATAAATATCATTACGATTTGAGATAGATAATTGTTCAAATAGTCATAACTATATGAATTGGTTCAGTAAACAGATTTAGTTTTTAAATCTCTTATTAATTTTCAAAATATTAATAAATCAGTATTATTTATTTGAATAATTCTGTATGAACAGAAATAATTGTTTTATGACAAAACAAAGGTCATAATGATTTGAAATAGATAATTGTTCAAATGGACAAGACTATTTGAAGTTGTTTTGGTAAACAGATTTATTTTTTAAATCTCCTACCTATTAATTTGCAAAATATTAATAAAGTAGTATTATTTTATTCTGAATAAACTTGTATGAATAGAAACAATTATTTTATGACAAAACAAAGATCATAACTATTTGAAATAAAAAATTGTTTAAACAGTAATACCTATTTTGAGCTTACCTCGATAAACAGATTATTTTTGAAACTCTTTTACTTTTTGAACTCGATAAATTAGTATTGATTTTATTTCAAATAGCTTGTATGGATAGAAACAATGCTTTATCACAAACAAAAAGTCATAACTATTTGAATAGAATAATGTATTCAAATAGTTAGAACTATTTGAATGTGTTTAGAAAATGAAATTTTTTTTAAATTTTTACTTATTAAATTTTGGAATATTAATAATTTAATTGTTTTATTCGAAACACAAGGCCTGTATGAACAAACAATTATCTTATGACAAACAAAAGGGTCATAGCAATTTTGAAATAGATAATTATTCAAATAGTCATAACTATTTGAACTTGTTCAATAAACATATTCATTTTTTTAAATCTCTTACCAATTAATTTTCAAAATATTAATAAATTAGTGATATTTTATTTCGAATAAGCCTATATAAATTGATACAATTATTTTATGACAAAAAAAGGTCATAACGATTTGAAATAGATAATTATTCAAACAGTTATGACTATTTGAACTTATTCAGTAAACATATTTATTTTAAAATCTTTTACTTATTAATTTTTAAAATATTAATAAATTAATATTATTTTAATCCGAATAGGCTTGTATGACGAAAAATAATTGTTTCACGACAAAACAAAAAGTCATAACTATTTGAAATAAATAATTGTTCAAATAGTCAAACTATTTGAACTTATTTGATAAACAAATTTGTTTTTTAAATCTTTTACTTATTATGTGTCTACATATTAATAAATTTATGTAATTTTATTTGAAATAAGCTTGTATGAATAGAAAATTTTGTTTTATGACAAAACAAAAGGTTATAGCAATTTGAAAAGGATAATTGTTCAAATTGTCGTAATTATTTATATTTATTCGGTAAACAAATTCATTTTTTAAATCTCTTACTTATTAATTTTTAGAATATTAATAAAATAGAATTATGTTATTCAAATAAGCTTGTATGAATATAATCCAATTGTTTTGTGATAAAACAAAGAAGGTATAATGATTTGAAATAGAAATATGTTCAAATAGTCATTAACTAGTTTGCATTTGGTCAGCAACAAATTTCATTCTTCCAAAATCTGTTACTTATTACCTTTCAAAATATTAATAAATTAGCATTACTTTATTTCTAATAAGACTATATAAACAGAAATAATTGTTTTATCATAAAACAAAATGGTCATAATGATTTGAAATAAATAATTGTTGAAATAGTTATAAACTAATTAAACTGTTTTAGTAAATAGATTTATTTTTTAAATTTCTGCTTTTAATTTACAAAATATTAATAAATTAATATTATTTTATTCCAAACAAACTTATATGAACAAAAACATTTGTTTTATGACAAAACAAAAGGTCATAAAGATTTGAAATAGATAATTGTTTAAATAGTCATAATTATTTGAACTGGTTAGGCAAACATAATTGTTTTTTAAATCTCTTACTTATTGAGATTTGAAATATTAATAAATTATTTTATTTTATTTTGAATAAATTACTAAGAATTGAAAAAAAAAATTTATGACAAAATAAAAGGTCATAATGATTTGAAATAAAGAAATGTTCATATAGCCTTAACTATTTGAACTAGTTTAGCAAACAAATTTATTTTTTAAGTCTCTTAGTTATTAATTTTCAGAATATTATTGCATTAGTATTATTTATTTTGAATAAAATTGTTAATAATCATTTTATGAGATAACAAAAGGTTATAACAATTTGAAATATATAATTATTCAAATAGTCATAACTATTTGAACTGGTTCGGTAAACAGATTAACTTTTTAAATCTCTTACTTATTAATTTTGAAATATTAGCAAATTAGTATTATTTTATTCTGAATAAGCTTGTATGATGAAAAATAATTGTTTTTATGACAAAACAAAAGTTCTTAATGATTTGAAATAGATAATTGTTCAAATGGCCATAATTATTTAAACTAATTTGATAAACTGATTTATTTTTTAAATCTCTAACTTATCAATTTTTGAAATATTAATAAAGTAATATTATTTTATATCGGATAAACTTTTGTGTACTAAAATAGTTATTTTATGATAAAACAAAATATCATAACGATTTTAAATAGATAATTATGTAAATAGTCTTAACTATTTGAACTTATTCGATAAATAATTTTTTTAAATTTCTTATTAATTTTCTTAATGATAATAAATTAGTATTATTATATTTTGAATAAGCATGTATGAATTGAAACAATTATTTTTTGACTAAACAAAAGATCAAAACAATTTGGAATAGATAATTGTTCTAATAGTCTTATCTATTTGAAATGGTTTGGAAAGCACATTTATTTTTAAATCCCCATTGATTTTCAAAATAGTAATAAATTGGTATTATTTTATTCTGAATAATTTTGTATGAATAAAAAAAAATTATTTTACGACAAAACAAAATGTCATGACAATTTGAAATAGATAACAGTTCAAATGGACATGACTATTTGAACTTGTTCGATAAATAAATTTATTTTTAAATCTCTAACTTATTAATTTTTAGAATAATAATAAATTAGTATTATTTTATTCCACATAAACTTGTATGAATAGAAACAATTGTTTTATGATAAAACAAAAGATCATAACGATTTGAAATATATAACTATTCAAAAAGTCATAACTATTTGAACTTGCTCGATAAATAGATTTATTATTTAAATCTTTTATTTATTAATTTTAGAAATATTAATAAATTAGCATTATTTTATTCTAAATAAGCTTGTACGAATAGAAACAATTGGTTTTATAACTAAATAAATTGTTTGAACGATTTGAAATAGATAATTGTTCAAATAGTCATAACTATTTGAACGTGTTTAGCAAAATATATTTATGTTTTAAAATTTTTACTTATTAATTTTTAGAATTTTAATAAATTTATATTATTTTATTCAAAACCAATTATTTTATGACAAAACAAATGGTCATATTGTTTTGAAATAGATAATTATTTTGATAGTCATAACTAATTGAACTTTTTTGGTAAACTCATGCTTATATTAACTAAAACAATTGTTTTATACAAAATAAATGGTTACAATGATTTGGAATAGATAATTATTCAAATAGCCATGACTATTTGATGTTGTTCAATAAACATATTTATTTTTTAAAATATTTTACTTATTAATTGCCAAAATATTAATAAATTAATATTATTTTAATTTGAATAAGTTTGTATGAACAAAAACAATTGTTTTATGACAAAACAAAAAGTCATAGCAATTCTGTTTGCAGAACTATTTCAAATAATTATGACTATTTGAACAATTATCTATTTCAAATCGTTATTACCCTTTGTTTTGTCATAAAACAAATGTTTTTGTTCATATAAGTTTGTTCAGAATAAAATAATATTAATTTATTAATATTTCAAAAATTAATACGTAAGAGATTTAAAAAAAAATCTGCTTGCCAAACCAATTTCAATTAGTTATAAACTGATTTGAATAATTATTCGATCTTCAAATCGTTATGATCATTTATTTTATCATTTAAAACAATTGGTTTCTATTCATACAGTCTTATTTCAAATTAAAGTAATGCTAATTTATTAAAATTTTGAAAAATTAATAAGTAACGGATTTAAAAAATGTATCTGTTGGCGCTGACCAGTGTAAATAATTATGATTGTTTGAGTAATTATCTATTTCAAATCAATAATGACCTTTTGTTTTGTCACAAAATAATTGTTTCTGTTCATACAAGCTTATTTGGAATAACATTATTCGAATTTATAATATTCCAAAAATTAATAAGAATTAAAAAATGAATCTGTTATTAAACAAGTTCAAATAGTTTATGGCTATTTGAACAATTATCTATTTCAATTGCTATAACTTTTTGTATTGTCATAAAATAATTTTTTCTATCATACAAGCTTATCTCAAAATCTATTTACTGAATAATTTCAAATAGTTATGATTATTTGAACAATTATTTATTTCAAATTGTTATGACCTTTTTTTTTGTCATAAAACAATTACTTTTGTTCATACTAGCTTATTCAAATTAAAATAATATTAATTTGTTAATATTTTGAAAATTAATAAGTAAAAGATATAAAAAAATAAATATGTTTACCGAACAAGTTCAAATAGTAATAACTGCTTGAATAATTATCTATTTCAAATCATTATGACCTTTTGTTTTGTCATAAAATAATTGTATCAATTCATATAGGCTCATTCAAAATAAAATAATACTAACTTATTACTATTTCAAAAATTAATGAGTAAGAGATTTAAAAAATGAATCTGTTTACTAAACAAGTTTAATAGTTATGACTATTTGAACAATTATCTATTTCAAATCATTATGACCTTTTGTTTTGCCATAAAATAATTGTTTCTATTCATACAAGCTTATTTTGAATAAAATAATATGAATTTACTAATATTCCAAAGATTAATACGTAAAAATAAAAAAAATAAATATATTTTTTGAACACGTTCAAATAGTTATGGCTATTTGAACAATTATCTATTTCAAAGAGTGATGACTTTTTGTTTTACCATAAAACAATTGTTTTTATTCATAAAAGCTTATCAGAATAAAATGATAATTTATTAAAATTCCAAAAATTAATAAGTAAAAGATTAAAAAATAATTTTGTTTAACTAGTAAGTTTAAATAGTTATGAATATTTAAATAATTATTTATTTTAAATCGTTATGATATTTTGTTTTGTCATAAAACAATTGTTTCTATTCATACAAAATTATTCAGTATAAAATAATACTAATTTATTAATAGTTTGAAAATTAATAAGAGATTTAAAAACTAAATCTGTTTACTAGACAATTCAAATAGTTATGAGTATTTGAATAATTATCTATCTCAAATTGGTATGATCTTTGTTTTGTCATTAAACAATTGTTTCTGTCTATACAAACTTATTCAGAGTAAAATATTGCTAAACTAATAATATTTTAAAAATTTATAAGAGATTTAAAAATAAATATATTTATCGAATCAGTTCAAATAGTTATGACTATTAGAACAATTATCTATTTCAAATCGTTCTGACCTTTTGTTTAGTTATAAAATAATTGTTTCAATTCGTACATACTTATTCTAAATAAAAATAATATTATTTTATTAACATTCAAAAAATTAATAAGCAAGCAATTTAAAAACATAAATCTGTTAACCAAACAAGTTTAAATAATTATGACTATTTGAACAATTATCATTTTAAAATCGTTATGACCTTGTGTTTTATCATAAAATAATTGTTTCATTTCATAAAACCTTATCCAAAATAAAATAATATTACTTTATTAATATTTCAAAATTTGAAAATTTGGAAATTTAAAACATAAATCAATTTATTCAATCAATTCAAATAGTTATGGCCATTTGAACAATTATCTATTTCAAATCATTTTGAACTTTTGTTTTGTCATAAAACAATTGTTTTTCATCATACAAGCCTATTTAGAATAAAAAAATACTAATTTATTAATATTTCAAAAATTAATAAGTAGGAGATTATTTGTTTACTGAACCAATTCAAATAATTATAACTATTTGAACAATTATATATTTCAAGTCATTATAACCTTTTGTTTTGTCATAAAACAATTTTTAATGTTCATACAAGCTTATTTGAAATAAAATAATATTAAACTAATAATATTATGAAAATTAATAATTATGAGATTTGAAAATAAATTTGTTTGTTGAACCAGTTCAAATAGTTAAAGCTATATGAATAATTATCCATTTCAAATAATTATGTACTTTTGTTTTGTCATAAAACAAATGTTTTTGTTCATACAAGTTTGTTTAGAATAAAATAATATTAATTTATTAATATTTTGAAAATTAATAAGAGATTTAAAAAATAAATTTGTTTACCAAACTAGTTTAATTAGTTATAACAATTTAAATAATTATTTATTTCATATCATTATGACCATTTGTTTTGTCATAAAATAATTATTTCTATTGATACAGTCTTATTTGGAATAAAGTAATGCTAATTTATTAATATTCTAAAAATTAATAAGTAACAGATTTAAATAATGAATCTGTTCGCCTGACCAGTGCAAATAGTTATGACTATTTTGAATAATTATCTATTTCAAATCATTATGACCTTTTATTTTGTCACAAAACAATTTTTTCTGTTCATACAAACTTATTTGGAATAACATAATTCTAATTTATTAATATTCTAAAAATTAATAAATAAGAGATTTAAAAACTAAATTTG
Source organism: Durio zibethinus (assembly GCF_002303985.1). Next base: position 9,206 of record NW_019168402.1, on the reverse strand, counting down.
TTTATCAAACAAGTTTAAATAGTTATGACTATTTGAACAATTATCTATTTCAAATCGCCATAACCTTTTTATTTTATCATAAAATAATTTTTGCTATTCTTATAAGCTTATTTCAATTAAAATAATACAAAGTTATTATCATTTAGATAATTAATAAGCAAAATATTTGAAAAATAAATCTGTTTATCAAATAAGTTCAAATAATTATGACTATTTGAATTAATATTTTTTTCAAATCATTATGGCCTTTTGTTTTGCCATAAAACAATAATTTTTGTTCATACAAGCTTATTCGGATCAAAATAATATTAGTTTATTAATATTTTGATAGTTAATAAGTATAAGATTTTAAAAATAAAAATGTTTACTGAACAAGTTTAAATAGTTATAATTATTTGAATAATAATCTATTTCAAATTGCTATGACCTTTTGTTTCATCATAAACAATTGTATCATTTCATATAGGCTTATTTAAAATAAAATAATACTAATTTATTAATACTCTAACAATTAATGAGAAAGAGATTTAAAAAATAAATTTATTTACTGAACAAGTTCAAATAGTTATGACTATTTGAAAATTTATCTATTTTAAATCATATGACCTTTTGTTTTGTCATAAAATAATTGTTTTTGTTCATACAAGCTTATATTGAATAAAATAATAGAAATTTATTAATATTCCAAAAATTAATAAGTAAAAATTTAAATAATAAATCTATTTTTTGAACACATTCAAATAGTTATGACTATTTGAATAATTATCTATTTCAAATTGTCATGACCTTTTGTTTTATCGTAAACCAATTATTTTTATTCATACAAGCGTATTTGAAATAAAATAATACTATTTTATTAATATTCCAAAAATTAATAAGTAAAAGATTTAAAAAATAAATTTGTTTACCGTGTAAGTTCAAATAGTTATAACTATTTGAACAATCATTTATTTAAAATAGTTATGATCTTTTGTTTTGTCATAAAGCAATTGTTTCTATTCACATAAGTTTATTCAAAATAAAATAATACTAATTTATTAATATTCTAAAAATTAATAGGTAGAAGATTTAAAAAATAAATTTGCTTACCAATCAAGTTCAAATAATCATGTCCATTTGAATAATTATTTGTTTCAAATTGTTATGATCTTTTGTTTTGTCATAAAACAATTGTTTCTATCCATGCAAAATTATTCAAAATAAAATAATACTAATCTACTAATATTTTGAAAATTAATAAGAGATTTAAAAACTAAATCTATTTATTGAAATAGTTCAAATAGTTATGACTATTTGAATAATTATCTATCTTAAATCGTTATGCTTTTCATTTTGTCACAAAATAATTGTTTCTTTTCGTACCAGTTTATTTAGATTAAAATAATACTAATTTAATAATATTTCAAAAATTAATAAGTAAGAGATTTAAAAAATAAATGTGTTTGTCAAACTAGGTCAAATAGTTAAGACTATTTTGTCATACAACACATTCAAATAGTTATTATTAGTTAAACAATTATTTATTTCAAATAGTTATGACCTTTTGTTTTGTCATAAACCAATGTTTCTGTTCAAACATGTGTATTCGAAATAAAATAATGCTAGTTTATTCATATTCCAAAAATTAATAAGTAAAAGATCTAAAAAAATAAATCTATTTACTGAACAAGTTCAAATAGTTATGACTGGATGAACAAGTATTTATTTCAAATATTAGATCTTTTGTTTTGTCATAAAACAATTATTTCTATTCATACAAGTTTTAATTTGGAATACAAAGAATTACTAATTTATTAATTATTTTTAAAAATTAATAGGGTAGGAGATTTAAAAAGAAATTGTTTAGTCAAACAAGTTCAAAATAAGTCATGTCCATTTGAACAATTATCTGATTTTCAAGTGTGTTTGATGACCTTTTTGGTTTGTGTTATTAAAACAATTGTTTCTATTTATGCCAAAATTATGTACAATAAATAATATTTATACTATTAATAGTTTGAAAATTAATAAGAGATTTAAAACTAAATCCTATTTTTTTGAAACAAATTCAAATAGTTATGACTATTGTGAACTATTAGTCTATCTCAAATCGTTATGATCTTTATTTTTTTATTAAAACAATTCTTTCTTTTAATACAACCTTATTCAAGATTAGAATAATACTAATTGAATGAATATTACAAAATTTAATACGTAAAAGATTTAAAAAATAAATATGTTTGCTGAACCAATTCAAATAGTTAACACTATTAGAACAATTATTATTTCAAATTGTTCTGACCTTTTGTTTAATCATAAAGCATTATTTCAATTCATACAAATTTATTCAGAACAAAATAATACTAATTTATTAGCATTCAAAAAATTAATAAGCAAGAGATTAAAAGATAAATCTGTTTATTGAACAAGTTAAATAGATTGGACTATTTGAACAATCAATCTAACTATTTAAAGTCATTATGACCTTTTCTTCCATTATAAAATAATGTTTCAGCTCATAGAAAACTTATCTGAAATAAAAATAATACTACTTTACTAATATTTCAAAAATTAATAAGTAAGAGATTTAAAAACTAAAACTATTTTCAAATCAATTTAAATAGTTATGACTATTAAACAAATATCATTCTCAAATCATTATGATCTTTGTTTTCTCTTAAAATAATTGTTTCTGATCATGCTTATTTGGATAAAATAATAATATTTTAATAATATTTTAAAAATTAATAAGAGATTTAAAAAATAAATATGTTTGCTGAACCAGTTAGAATAATTAAGACTATTAGAATAATTATCTATTTCAAATTATTTTAATTATTTGTTTAATCATATAATAATTGTTTTAGTTCATACAAACTTATTCTAAATAAAATAATACTAATTTATTAACATTTATTTATTTCAAATTGTTATAACTTTTTATTCAAATAGTTAAGACTATATGAATAATTATTTATTCAAAGTTATGACTTTTATTTTAGCTCATACAAGCGCATTCGGAACAAAATAAAATGAATTTATTAATATTTAAAAAATTTATAAGAGATTTAGAAAATAATGCTATTACCAAACCAATTCAAATAATTATAACTATTTGAAAAATTATCTATTTCAAATCATTAATACTTTTTTTTGTCATAAAACAATTGTTTTTGTTAATATAAGTTTGTTCAAAATAAAATAATACTAATTTATTAATATTTAGAAAATTAATTAGTAAGAGATTTAGAAGTGAATCTGTTTACCAAACCATTTCAAATAGTTTTGACTATTTGGATAATTATCTATTTCAAATCGTTATAACCTTTTATTTTGTCATCAAACAATTGGTTATGTTCATACTATTTTATTTGGAATAAAATAATACTAATTTAATAATATTTTGAAACTTAATAACCAAGAAAGTTATCAATATCAAGTCGTTAAGATCTTTGTTTTGTAATAAAATAATTGATTTTATTCATAGAAGGTTATTCAATTAAATATAATGCTAATTTAATAATATTTCAAAAATTATTAAGAGATTTATAATATAAATGTATTTGCTGAACCAGTTCAAATAATTAAAGTTATTAGATTAATTATCTATTTCAAATCATTTTTTACCTTTCGTTTAGTCATAAAATATTTGTTTCATATCTTACAAGCTTATTCAAAATAAAATAATCCAAATTTATTGACATTCAAAAAATTAATAAGCTAAAGGTTTGAAAAAATAAATCTATTTACTGAAAAAGTTTAAACAGTTATGACTATTTGAACAATTATTTTTTTAAAATCATTATTACCTTTTGTTTTAATATAAAACAATTGTTTCAGTTCATAAAAGCTTATCCAAAATAAAATAGTACTAATTTCTTAATATTTCAAAAATTAATAAGTAAGAGTTTAAAAAGTAATTTTTTTTACCAAACAAATTCAAATAGTTATGACTATTTGAACAATTGTCTATTGAAAATCGTTATGACCTTTTGTTTTGTTACAAAATAATTGTTTCAATTCATACAAGCTTATTCAAAATAAAATGATACTAATTTATTAATATTCTAAAAATTAATAAGAGATTTAAAAAGTGAATCTGTTTACCATATCAGTTTAAATAATTATGGTCATTTCAATAATTATGTATTTCGAATCATTATTACCTTTTGTTTGGTTATATAACAATTGTTTTTTATCATACAAATATATTTGGAATAAAATAATACTTATTTATTCACCTTTCAAAAATTAATAAAAGATGTTTACTAAACCAATTAAAATAGTTATGACTATTTAAACAATTGTATACTTCAAATCATTATAACCATTTTGTTCTATCATAAAATAATTATTTCTGTTCATATAAGCTTATTTGAAATAAAATAATACTAATATAATAATATTGTGAAAATTAATAACTAAGAGATTTAAAAAATAAATTTGTTTGTTGAACTAGTTCTAATAATTAAGACCATATTAACAATTATCTATTTCAAATTGTTTTTTTTTTTTTGTCATAAAACAATTTTTTCAATTCATACTAGCTTATTTGGAATAAAATAAAATGAATTTATTAATATTTCAAAATTTAATATGTAAGAGATTTAAAAATAATTTTGTTTACCTAATCAGTTCAAATAATTATGACTATTTGAACAATTATCTATTTCAAATCATTATGACCTTTTATTTTGTCATAAAATAAATATTTTGTTCATATAAGTTTGTTCAGAAAAAATACTAATTTATTAATATTTCAAAAATTAATAAGAGATTTAGAAAATAAATCTATTTACCAAACAATTCAAATAGTTAGGACTATTGAGCAATTATTTATTTCAAATCATTATAATTTTTTTTGTATAAAATAATAGTTTCTATCCATACAAACTTATTCAGATTAAAATAATACTAATTTATTAATATTCAACAATTAATAAATAAAAATTTTCAAAAGTAAAATATGTTTATTGAACTAGATCAAATAGTCATGATATTTGAATAAATATCTATTTGAAATTGTTATGACCTTTGGTTTTGTCATAAAAAAATTATTTTAGTTTATATAAGCTTATTTAAAATAAAATAATACTAAGTTATTAATATTTCAAAAATTAATAATTAAGAGATTTAAAAAATGAATATATTTACTGAACAAGTTTAAATAATTGTGACTATTTTAATAATTATCTATTTGAAATTGCTATAACCTTTTGTTTTGTCATAAAATGATTTTTTCTGTTCATACAAGCCTTTTTCTAATAAAATAATACAAATTTATTAATATTAAGACAATTAATAAGTAAAAGATTTAAAAAATAAATATGTTCACCGAACAACTTCAAATCTTTATAACTATTTGAATAATTATTTATTTCAAATTGTTATGACTTTTTGCTTTGTCATAAAACAATTGTTTCTATTTATACAAGCTTATTTGGATTAAAATAATATTAATTTATTAATATTTCAACAATTAATAAGTAAAATATTTAAAAAATAAATATGTTTTCTAAATAAATTCAAATAGTCATGACTATTTGAATAATTGTTTATTTTAAATTATTGTGACCTTTTGTTTTGTAGTAAAACGATTGTTTCAACTCATATAAGCTTATCTGAAATAAAATAATACTAATTTATTGATATTCCAAAATTAATGAGTAAGAGAATTAAAAAATGAATATGTTTACCGAACATGTTTAAATAGTTATGACTATTAGAACAATTATTTATTTCAAAACATTATGGCCTTTTGTTTTGTCATAAAACAATTGGTTCTATTCATGCAAGCTTATTTCAAATAAAATAATATAAATTTATTCATATTTCAAAAATTAATAAGTAAAAATTTAAAAAATAAGTATGTTTTTTGAACACGTTCAAATAGTTTTGACTATTTGAACAATTATCTACTTCAAATTGTTATGTCCTTTTGTTTTATCATAAATCAATTGTTTTTGTTCATAAAAGCTTAATCGGAATAAAAGAATACTAATTTCTTAAAAGACCAAAAATTAATAAGTAAAAAATTTAAAAAATAAATTTATTTACTTAGGAGTTCAAATAGTTATGACTATTTGAATAATTATTTATTTCAAATTGTTATGATATTTTGTTTTTGTCATAAAATAGTTGTTTCCAATAATACAAATTTATTCGAAATAAAATAATACTAATTTATTAATATTCTAAAAAATTAATAAGTTAGAGATTTAAAAAATAAATTTGTTCACAAAACAAGTTCAAATGGTCATATCCATTTGAACTATTATCTATTTCAAATTGTTTCTATTCATACAAAATTATTCAGAAAAAATAATACTAATTTATTAATACTTCAAAAATTAATAAGAGATTTAAAAACAAAATCTATTTATCGAACAAATTCAAATAGTTATGAGTATTTGAACAATTATCTATCTCAAATTATTATGATCTTCATTTGGTCATAAAATAATTGTTTTTATTCACACTAGCTTATTCGGAGTAAAATATTGTTAAATTAATAATATTCTAAAAATTAATAAGAGATTTAAAAAATAAATATGCTTATAGAACCGGTTCAAATAGTTAAGACTATTAGAACAATTATCTATTTCAAACCATTCTAACCATTTGTTTAGTCATAAAATAATTTTTTTAGCTCATACATGCTTATTTGAAATAAAATGATACTAATTTATTAACATGTAGAACATCAAAACATAAGAAATTTTAAAAAATAAATCTATTTACCAAAAAAGTTTAAATAGTTATGATGATTTAAACAATTATCTATTTAAAATAAATATAACCTTTTGTTTTATCATAAAACAATTGTTTCAGTTTGAAAAAGCTTATTCGAGATAAAATAATATTATTTTATTAAAATTTCAAATTTTGATGACTTAGATATTTAAAAATTAAGTCAGTTTATCAAATTGATTCAAATAATTGTAGCCATTTGAATAATTATCTATTTCAAATCGTTATGAATTTTTCTTTTGTCATAAAACAATTGTTTTTCATCATATAAGCCTATTCGGGATAAAATAATACTAATTTATTAATATTTCAAAATTAATAAATAGGAGATTTAAAAAATAAATTCATTTACTAAATTGGTTTCTATTTGAACAATTATCTATTTCAATTGCTATAACCTATTATTAAGTTATAAAATAATGTTTTAGTTTATATAAGCATATTCAAAATAAAATAATACTAATTTAATAATATTCCAAAAATTAATAACTAAAAGATTTAAAAAATAAATTTGTTTGCTGAAGTAGTTCTAACAGTTAAGATTATATGAACAATTATCTGTTTCAAATCGTTATGACCTTTTGTTTTGTCATAGAACAATTGTTTCAATTCGTACAAGCTTATTCAAAATAAAATAAAAATAATTTATTAATATTTCAAATTTTAATAAGTAAGTGATTTAAAAAGTGAATTTGTTTGTTGAATCTATTCAAATAATTATGGCCATGTCAATAATTATCTATTTCAAGTCATTATTACATTTTGCTTCGTCATATAACAATTTTATTTGAAAGTTCAATCTTATTTAGAATAAAATAATACTAATTTACTAATCTTTCAAAAATTAATAAGTAAGAGATTTAAAAAATAAATTTGTTTACTAACTTAGTTCAAATAGTTTTGACTATTTGAACAATTATAAACTTGAAATCATTAAAACATTTTTTTTTCATAAAATAATTATTTTTATTCATACAAGTTTATTTGGAATAAAATAACACTGATATAATAATATTCCAAAAATTAATAACTAAGAGAATTAAAAAAAAAATTTCTTTGTCAAACCAGTTCAAATATTTAAGACTATAGAATAATTATCTACTTCAAATCATTATGACCTTTTGTTTTGTCATAAAATAAGTTTTTTTTTGAATTCATACTAGATTATTTGGAATAAAAAAAATGAATTTATTAATATTTCAAAAATTAATAAGTAACAGATTTAAAAAATAATTCTATTTTCATAACTAGTTCAAATAATTATGACTAATTTAATACTTATCTATTTCAAATCGTTATTGACTTTTGCTTTGTCATAAAATAAATGTTTTTGTTCATATAAGTTTGTTCGAAATAAAGTAATACTAATATATTAATATTTCAAAAATTAATAAGTGATTTAAAAATTAAATCTATTTGTTAAACTAGTTCAAATAGTTATACCTATTTGAGCAATTATTTATTTCAACATGCAAGCTTTTTTGAAATAAAATAATACTAATTTATTAATATTTCAAGAATTAATAAGACATTTAAAAAATAAATTTGTTCGCTAAACTAGTTCAAAGAGTTATGACTATTTGAACAATTATTTATTTCCAATTGTTATAACTCTTTTTTTCTATTATAAAAATTTGTTTCTGTTCATAAAAGCTTATTAAGAATAAAATAATACTAATTTAATAATATTCTAAAAATTAATAACTAAGATTTAAAAAATGAATATGTTTGTCAAACCAGTTCAAATAACTAAGACTATATGAACAATTATTTATTTCAAATTGTTATGACCTTTTGTTTTGTCATAAAATAATTGTTTCAACTCATACAAGCTTATTTGAAATTAGAATAAAAATTAATTTATTAATTTAATAATATTTCAAAATTAATAAGTAAGAGATTTAAAAAATTGTTTATCTAACCAGTTTATATGATTAATACTATTAGAACAATTATCTATTTTAAATTGTTTTGATCTTTTTTTTGTCGTAAAAGTAATTGTTTCAGTTTATACAAGCTTACTCAAAATAAATTAATACTAATTCATTAACATTCAAAAATTAAGAAGAAAGAGATTTAAGAAAATAAATCTATTTATCAAAAAAGTTCAAATAGTTATAACTATTTGAACAATTGTCTATTTAGAATTGCTATGACCTTTTGCTTTTTCATAAAACAATTGTTTCAGTTAATACAAGTTTATACGGAATAAAATAATAAAAATTTATTAATAAGTAAGAGATTTAAAAAATAATTTTTTTATCGAATTAGTTAAATAATTATGGCAATTTGAATAATTATCTATTTTAAATTGCTATAACCATTTGTTTTGTTATAAAACAATTATTTTTTTTGTCATACAAGCTTATTCGAAATAAAATAATACTAATTTATTAATATTTCAAAAATTAATAAGAGATTTAAAAAATAAATGTGTTTGTGAAACCAGTTTAAATAGTTAAAATTATAAGAATAAT
>NW_019168401.1:0-21441 GCF_002303985.1 Durio zibethinus | reverse complement strand
TAATTATTTCTGTTCATAAAGCTTAATTCAAAATTTAAAATAATACTAATATAAAAATATTCCAAAAAATTTAATAATTGAGAGATTTAAAAAATAAATTTGTTTGCTAAACTAATTTAAATAGTTAAGACTATATGAACCATATTTTATTTCAAATATTTTTTTTGCATAAAAAAAATTTTTAAATTCACACTAACTTATTCAAAATAAAATAAAATGAATTTATTCATACTAAAAAAAATTAATATGAATAGGTTTAAAAATAATTCATGTTTACCTAACCAATTCAAATTAATTATGACTATTTGAACAATTATTTTTTGCAACTAGCTATGACCTTTTGTTTTGTCATAAAAATGTTTTTGTTCATATAAGTTTGTTTAGAATAAAAGAATACTAATCTATTAATATTTTTAAAAATTAATAAGAGATTTAAAAAATAAATCTGTTCATCAAATCAGTTTAAATAGTTATGACTATTTGTACAATTATTTATTTCAAATTGTTATGACTTTTATTTTCTATTATAAAACAATAGTTTTTGTTCATACACACTTATTCGATTAAAATAATACCATTTTATTAATATTTCAACAATTAATAAGTAAAAAATTTTAAAAATAAATATGCTTACTGAACTAAATCAAATAGTCATGACTATTTGAATAATTATCTATTTCAAATCGTTATGACCTTTTGTTTTGTCATAAAAAATCATTTTAGTTCATATAAGCTTATTCAAAATAAAATAATACTAAGTTATTAATATTCTAAAAATTAATAATTAAGATATTTAAAAAATAAATCTATTTAATGAATAAGTTTAAATAATTATGACTATTTGAGCAATTATCTATTTGAAATTGCTATTACCTTTTGTTTTGTCATAAAATGATTTTTTTCTATTCATATAAACTTATTTTGAATGAAATAATATAAATTTATTAATATTAAGACAATTAATAAGTAAAAGATCTAAAAAATAAATATTTTTACCAAACAAGTTCAAATCTTTATGATTATTTGAACAATTATTTATTTCAAATTTTTATGACCTTTTGTTTTGTCATAAAACAATTGTTTCTATTCATAAAAGCTTATTTGGATTAAAAAATATTAATTTATTAATATTTTGACAAATAATAAGTAAAATATTTAAAAAATAAATATGTTTATCGAACAAGTTCAAATAGTCATGAGTATTTAAATAATTAATTGTTTCAAATCATTTTGACCTTTTTTTAATAAAACAATTTTTTCAGTTCATCTAAGCTTATTTGAAATAAAATAATACTAATTTATTAATATTATAAAAATTAATGAGTAAGAGAATTTAAAAATTAATCTATTTATGGAACATGTTCAAATAGTTATGACTATCTGAATAATTATCTATTTCAAAACATTATGACCTTTTCTTTTATCATAAAAAAATTGATTTTATTCATGCAAGTTTATTTCAAATAAAATAATATAAATTTATTAATATTCTAATAGTTAATAAGTAAAAATTTTAAAAATAAATATGTTTTCTAAACACGTTCAAATAGTTATAACTATTTGAATAATTATCTATTTCAAATTTTTATGACCTTTTGTTTTGTCATAAACCAATTGTTTCTATTCATAAAAGCTTATTAAAATTTATTAAATTAAAAATTAATAAGTAAAAATTTAAAAAAATATATTTACTGAGCAAGTTCAAATAGTTATGACCCTTTTGAACAATTATTTTATTTCAAACATTGATCTTTTGTTTTGTCATAAAACAATTGTTTCATATTCATACAATTTATTTGAAATAAAACAGTACTAATTATTAATATTCTAAAATTAATAGTTGAGATTTTAAAAAATAATTTGTTTACCGAAAAGTTAAATAGTCATATCTATTTGAATTATTATCTATTTCAAATCATTATGACATTTTGTTTTGTCATAAAATGATTGTTTCTATTCATACAAAATTATTTAGAATAAAATAATACTAATTTATTAATATTTCAAAAATTAATAAGAGATTTAAGAATTAAATCTATTTATTGAACCAGTTCAAATACTTATGGCTATTTGAACAATTATCTATCTCAAATCATTATGATCTTTATTTTGTAATAAACAACTGCTTCTGTTCATACAACTTATTCAGAGTAAAATATTGCTAAAGTAATAATATTCTAAAAAAAAAAGAGATTTAAAAAGTAAATTTGTTTACCGAACTAATTCAAATAGTTAAGACTATTAGAACAATTATCTATTTCAAATCGTTCTTATCTTTTGTTTAGTTATAAAATAATTGTTTTAGTTCATACATGCTTATTCAAAATAAAATAATACTAATTTAGTAACATTCAGAAAATTAATAAACAAGAAATTTAAAAAAATAAATCTGTTTATTGAACAATTTCAAATTGTCATAACTATTTAAACAATTATCTATTTAGAATAAATATGACCTTTTGTTTTATCATAAAACAATTGTCTTAGTTCATAAAAGCTTATCTGAAATAAAATAATATTATTTTATTAATATTTCAAAAACCAATAAGTTAAAGATTTAAAAAATAAGTCAGTTTATCAAATTGGTTTAAATCATTATGGTCACTTGAATAATTATCTATTTCAAATTGTTACAAACTTTTGTTTTGTCATAAAACAATTATTTTTCATCATACAAGCCTATTCAAAATAAAAACAATACTAATTTATTAATATTTCAAAAATTAATAAGTAGGAGGTTTAAAAAATAATTTTGTTTACTGAACTAGTTTCTATTTGAACAATTATCTATTTCAAATTGTTATAACCTTTTGTTCTATTATAAAATAATTGTTTTAGTTCATATAAGCTTATTTGGAATAAAATAATACTAATTTAATATTATTTTGAAAATTGATAACAAGGAGATTCAAAAAAATAAACCTATTTGCTAAAACAATTCAAACAATTAAGACTATATGAACAATTATTTGTTTACTAAAAATTATGGCCTTTTGTTTAGTCATATAACAATTGCTTTTCATCATTCCAGCTTATTTAGAATAAAATAATACTAATTTATTAATCTTTCAAAAATTAACAAGAGATTTAAAAAATAAATTTGTTTACTGAACTAGTTTAAATATATGACTATTTGAACAATTGTAACTTCAAATCATTATAACCTTTTGTTCTATCATAAAACAATTATTTTTGTTCATACAAGTTTATTCAGAATAAAATAATACTAATCTAATAATATTCCAAAAATTAATAACTAAGAAAATTAAAAAATAAATTTGTTTGCTGAACTAGTTTAAATATTTAAAGACTATATGAATAATTATCTATTTCAAATCATTATGACCTTTTGTTTTGTCATAAAAATAAGTTTTTGAATTCATACTAGCTTATTTGAAATTTAAAAAAATGAATTTATTAATATTTCAAAAATTAATAAGTAAGAGATTTTAAAAAAAAATTTGTTTACCTAACCGGTTCAAATAATTATGATTATTTGAACAATTATCTATTTCAAATCATTATGACCTTTTGTTTTGTCATAAAATAAATGTTTTTGTTCATATAAGTGTGTTTGGAATAAAGTAATATTAATCTATTAATATCTCAAAAATTAATAAGAGATTTAAAAAATAAATCTATTTATCAAACAAGTTCAAATAGTTTTGACTATTTGAGCAATTATTTATTCAAATCATTATGACTTTTTGTTCTGTTATAAAACAATTGTTTCTATTCATACAAGCTTATTCGAGTTAAAATAATACTAATTTATTAATATTTCGACAATTGATAAGTAATTAATTTAAAAAGTAGATATGTTTACTGAACTAGATCAAATAGTCATGACTATTTGGAATAATTATCTATTTTAAATCGTTATGACATTTTGTTTTGTCTTAAAAAATTATCTCAGTTCATGTAAGTTTATTCAAAATAAAATAATATTAAGTTATTAATATTATGAAAATTAATAATTAAGAGATTTAAAAAATGAATTATTTGTCGAACAAGTTTAAATAATTTTGACTATTTCAACAATTATCTATTCGAAATTACTATAACCTTTTGTTTTGTCATAAAATGATTTTTCTGTTCATACAAGTTTATTTTGAATAAAATAATACAAATTTATTAATATTAAGACAATTAATAAGTAAAAGATTTAAAAAATAAATCTATTTATCGAACAATTTCAAATCTTTATGACTATTTGAAAAATTATTTATTTGAAATTGGTATGACTTTTTGTTTTGTCATAAAATAATTATTTCTATCATACATGTTTATTTCGATTCACAAAATATTTATTTTTTAATATTTCGACAATTAATAGTAGAACATTTAAAAAATAAATATGTTTTCCAAACAAGTTCAACTAGAAAGAGAATTAAAAAAGGAATCTTGTTACTGAACATGTTCAAATAGTTATGACTATATGAATTATTATCTATTTCAAATCATTGTGACCTTTTGTTTTGTAATAAAAAATTGTTTTAGTTCATATAAGCTTATTTGAAATAAAATAATACTAATTTATTAATATTCTAGAAATTAATGAGAAAGAGAATTAAAAAATGAATCTTGTTACCGAATATGTTCAAATAGTTATGACTATCTGAACAATTATCTATTTTAAAACATTATGAAATTTTGTTTTCTCATAAAACATCTGGTTCTACTCATGCAAGCTTATTTCGAATAAAATAATAAAAATTTATTAATATTTCAAAAATAATGAGTAAAAATTTAAAAATAAATATATTTTTTGAACACTTTCAAATAGTTATGACTATTTGAATAATTATCTATTTCAAATCGTTATGACCTTTTGTTTGGTCATAAACCAATCGTTTCTATTCATAAAGCTTATTTAAAATAAAATAATACTAACTTATTAAAATTCCAAAAATTAATAAGTAAAAGATTCTGTTTATTGAGCGCAGTCAAATAGTTATGACTATTTGAACAATTATTTATTTCAAATCGTTATAATCTTTTGTTTTATTATAAAACAATTGTTTCTATTCATACAAGTTTATTTGAAATAAAATAATACTAATTTATTAATATTCTAAAAATTAATAAGTTAGAGATTTAAAAAATAAATTTGTTTACCGAACAAGCTCAAATAGTCATATCCATTTGAACTATTATCTCTATCAAATTGTTATGACATTTTGTTTTGTCGTAAAACAATTGTTTCTATTCATACAAAATTATTCAGAATAAAATAATTCTAATTTATTAGTATTTCAAAAATTAATAAAAGATTTAAAAACTTAATATGTATATCAAACCAATTCAAATAATTATGATTTTTTTGAACAATTATCTATCTCAAATCATTATGATATTTGTTTTGTCATAAAGCAATTGCTTTTGTTCATACAAGCTTATTTGGAGTAAAATATTGATAAATTAATAATATTCTAAAAATTAATAAGAGATTTAAAAAATAAATGTGTTTGCCAAACCAATTCAAATAGTTAAGAATATTAGAACAATTATTTATTTCAAATTGTTTTGACCTTTTGCTTGTCATAAAATAGTATTTTCAGTTCATACATGCTTATTCAAAATAAAATAATACTAATTTATTAGCATTTAGAAAATTAATAAACAACAAATTTTAAAAAATAAATTTGTTTTTTGAACAAGTTCAAATAGTTATGACTATTTGAACAATTATCTATTTAAAATAAATATGACCTTTTGTTTTATCATAAAACAATTGTTTCAATTCATAAAAGCTTATCTAGAATAAAATAATATTACTTTATTAATACTTCAAATTTTGATATATTAGAGATTTAAAAAATACATCGAATTCGTTCAAATAATTATGGCCATTTGAACAATTATCTATTTCAAATCATTACAAGCTTTTTATTTTTTCATAAAACAATTGTTTTTCATCATACAAGCCTATTTGGAATAAAATAATATTAATTTATTAAAATTTCAAAAATTAATAAGAAGGAGATTTAAAAAATAAATTTGTTTACTGAATCGGTTCCTATTTGGACAATTATCTATTTTAAATTGTTATAACCTTTTGTTCTATTGTAAAATTATTGTTTCAGTTCATATAAGCTTATTTGGAATAAAATAATACTAATTTAATAATATTCCAAAAACTAATAACTAAGAGATTTAAAAAATAAATCTATTTGCCAAAGCAGTTCAAACAGTTAAGACTATATGAATAATTATCTCTTTGAAATCGTTATGACCATTTGTTTTATCATAAAACAATTGTTTCAGTTCATAGAAGCTTATTCAAATAAAATAATACTAATTTATTAATATTCTAAAAATTAATAAGTTATTTAACAAGTGAATCTATTTATCGAATCAGTTCAAATAATTATGGCTATGTCAATAATTATCTATTTCAAATTGTTATTACCTTTTGTTTTGTCATATAACAATTGTGTTTGAACATTCAGTTTTATTTGAAATAAAATAATACTAATTTATTAATCTTTCAAAAATTAATAAGAGATTTAAAAAATAAATTTGTTTACTGATCTAGTTCAAATAGCAATAACTATTTGAACAATTGTAAACTTCAAATTGTTATAATCTTTTGTTTGTCATAAACAATTATTTTTATTCATACAAGCTTATTTGAAATAAAATAATACTAATCTAATAATATTTCAAAAATTAATAACTAAGAGAATTAAAAAATAAATTTGTTTGCCAAACTAGTTCAAATATTTAAGACTATATGAACAATTATCTATTTCAAATCATTATGACCTTTTGTTTTGTCATAAAATAAGTTTTTTTTAATTCATAATAGCTTATTTGGAATAAAATAAAATAAATTTATTAATATTTCAGAAATTAATACATAAGAGATTTAAAAAATAATTCTATTTACTTAACTAGTTCAAATAATTATGATTATTTGAACAATTATCTATTTCAAATCATTATGACCTTTTGTTTTGTCATAAAACAAATGTTTTTGTTCATATAAGTTTGTTTAGAATAAAGTAATACTAATCTATTAATATTTCAAATATTAATAAGAGATTTAAAAAATAAATTTATTTATCAAACTAGTTCAAATAGTTTTGACTATTTGAGCAATTATTTATTTCAAATCGTTACAACTTTTTGTTCTGTTATAAAACAATTGTTCATATATGCTTATTCGGATTAAAATAATACTAATTTATTAATATTTTAGCAATTGATAAGTAAAATTTAAAAAACAAATATGTTTACTGAACTAGATCAAATAATCATGATTTTTTGAATAATTATCTATTTCAAATCGTTATGACCTTTTGTTTTATCATAAAAGAAATGTTTCAGTTCATATAAGCTTATTCGAAATAAAATAATGCTAATTTATTAGTAATCCAAAAATTAATAATAAAGAAATTTAAAAATATGAATCTGTTTACTGAAAAAGTTTAAATAATTATGATTGTTTGAACAATTATCTATTTGAAATCGCTATAACCTTTTGTTTTGTCATAAAAGAATTTTATCTATTCATACAATCTTATTTCAAATAATATAAATCAAATTTATTAATATTAAGACAGTTAAAAATGTAAAAGATTTAAAAAATAAATTTGTTTACCAAACAAGTTCAAATTGTTATGACTATTTATGCAATTATTTATTTCAACTTGTTATGCCTTTTTGTTTTGTCATAAAACAATTGTTTCAGTTCATATAAGTTTATTTGAAGTAAAATGTTATTAATTTATTAATATTCCAAAAATTAATGACTAAGAGAACTAAAAAAAGAATCTGTTTATCAAATAAGTTCAAATAGTTATGACTATCTGAATAATTATCTATTTTAAAATATTATGACATTTCATTTTGCCATAAAACAATTGGTTTTGTTCATGCAAGCTTATTTTGAATAAAATAATTTAAATTTATTAATATTCTAGAAATTAATAAGAAAAAATATTTTCTGAACACGTTCAAATAGTTATGACTATTTAAACAATTATCTATTTCAAATTATATGATTTTTTGTTTTGTCATAAACTAATTGTTTTTGTTCATAAAAACTTATTCGGAATAAAAATAATACTAATTTATTAAAATTCTAAAAATTAATAAGTAAAAGATTTAAAAAGTAAATATGTTTAAGGAGCGAGTTCAAATAGTTATGACTATTTGAACAATTATTTATTTCAAATCGTTATGATCTTTTGTTTTGTCATAAAATAATTGTTTCTATTCATACAAGTTTATTTGAAATAAAATAATATTAATTTATTAATATTCTAAAAATTAATAAGTTGAAGATTTAAAAAATAAATATATTTACCGAACAAGTTCAAATAGCCATGTCCATTTGAACTATAATCTATTTCAAATTATTATGACATTTTATTTTGTTGTAAAACAATTGTTTTATTCTTACAAAATTATTCAAAATAAAATAATATTAATTTATTAATATTTCAAAAATTAATAAGAGATTTAAAAACTAAATCTTTTTACCAAACGAGTTTAAATAGTTATGACTATTTCAATAATTATTTATCTCAAATAGTATGATCTTTGTTTTGTCATAAAACATTTATTTCTATTCATGCAAGCTTGTTCAAAGTAAAATAATACTAAACTAATAATATTATAAAAATTAATAAGTAAGAGATTTAAAAATAAATGTATTTGCCGAACCAGTTATAATAGTTAAGACTATTAGAATAATTATCTATTTCAAAACATTCTGACCTTTTTTTGTCATAAATTTTTTTTTTCAGTTCATACAAGCTAATTTGAAATAAAATAATATAATTTTATTAACATTCAGAAAATTAATAAGCAAGAAATTTTAAAAAATAAATCTATTTATCAAACAAGTTCAAATAGTTATGACTATTTGAACAATTATCTATTTAAAATCATTATGACCTTTTGTTTTATCATAAAACAATTGTTTCAGTTCAATAAAACTTATCCAAAATAAAATAATATTACTTTATTACTATTTCAAAAATTGAGAAGTTGGAGATTTAAAAAATAAATCAGTTTCTTGAATCAATTCAAATAATTATAGCCATTTGAACAATTATCTATTTCAAATTGTTATGAACTTTTGTTTTGTTATAAAACAATTGTTTTTCATCATAGAAGTTTATTCAGAATAAAATAATACTAATTTATTAATATTTCAAAAATTAATAAGTAGGAGAATTAAAAAATAAATATAGTTATCGGACTAGTTTAAATAGTTATTACTATTTGAATAATTATATATTTCAAATCGTTATAATCTTTTTGTTTGTCATAAAACAATTATTTATGTTCATACAAGCTTATTTGGAATAAAATAATACTAATCTAATAATATTATGAAAATCAATAACTAAGAGATTTAAAAAATAAATTTGTTTGTTGAACCAATTCAAATAGTTAAGGCTATATGAGTAATTATCTATTGTGATCCGTTATGACCTTTTGTTTTGTCATAAAACAAATATTTTTGTTCATATAAGTTTGTTCTAAATAAAATAATATTAATTTATTAATATTTTAAAAATTAATAAGAGATTTAAAAAAATAAATTTGTTTACCAAACCAATTCAAGTAGTTATAACAATTTGAATAATTATTTATTTCAAATCATTATGACCATTTGTTTTGTCATAAAACAATTGTTTCTATTGATACAGTCTTATTTGGAATAAAGTAATGCTAATTTATTGATATTCAAAAAATTAATAAGTAACGAATTTAAAAAATGAATCTATTGGCCTGACCAATACAAATAGTTAAACAAATTTATTTTTTAAATCTCTTAGTTATTAATAGTCAAAATATTATTAGATTAGTATTATTTTATTATAAATAAGCTTGTATGAATAGAAATAATTATTTTATGAAAAAATAAAAGGTTATAACAAATTGAAATATATAATTGTTCAAATAGTTATAATTATTTAAACTGGTTCGATAAGTAATATTATTTTTTAAATCTCTATAAATTTTTGAAATATTAATAAATTAATTTTATTTTATTATGAGTAAACTTGGATGAGCTGAAATAATTGTTTTATAACAAAACAAAAGGTTATAACAATTTGAAATAATAAATAATTATTCATATAGTTTTAACTATTTGAACTTATTCAAGAAACAAATTTATTTTTTAAATCTCTTAGTTATGAATTTTTAGAATGTTATTAATTTAGTATTATTTTATTTCGAATAAATTTATATGAACAGAAATAATTATTTTATGATAGAATAAAAAGTTATAACAATTTAAAATAGATAATTATTCAAATAGTCATAACTATTTGAACTTATTCAGTAAACAGATTTACTTTTTGAATCTCGTACTAATTCTTGAAATATTAATAAATTAGTATTGTTTTATTTCAAATAAACTTGTATGTTCAAAAATTATTGTTTTATGACAAAATGAAAAGTACTAACAATTTTATTTCAAATAAGCTTGCATGTTGAAAAACAATTTTTTTATGACAAAATGAAAGGTAATAACGATTTGAAATAAATAATTGTTTAAATATCCATAATTATTTAAACTGATTCAGTAAACTGATTTATTTTTTAAATCTCTTGTTAATTTTCAAAATATTAATAAAGTAGTATTATTTTATTTTGGATAAACTTTTGTGAACTGAAACAATTGTTTTATGACAAAACAAAAGTTCATAATGGTTTTAAATAGATAATTATTCAAATAGTTATAGCTATTTGAACTTGTTCAGTAAACAAATTTATTTTTTCAAATCTCTTGCTTATTAATTTTTTGAAAGTTAATAAATTAGTATTATTTTCTTTCAAATAGCTTGTATGAATTGAAACAATTATTTTATGACTAAACAAAAGTCAAAATGATTTGAAATAGATAATTATTCTAATAATCTTAACTATTTGAATTGATTTGGCAAACACATTTATTTTTTAAATCTCTTACTTATTAATTTTCAAAATATTATTAAATTAGTTTTATTTTTACTCGAATTAGCTTATATGATCAGAAACAATTGTTTTATGACAAAATAAAGATCATAACGATTTGAGATTGATATTTGTTCAAATAGTCATAACTACTAGAATTGCTTAAGAAAATAGCTTTAGTTTTTAAATCTCTTGCTTAATAATTTTTGAAATATTAATAAAGTAGTATTATTTTATTTCAATAAGTTTTTATTAACTGAAACAATTGTTTTGTGACAAAATAAAAGGTTAAAACAATTTTAAATAAATAATTGTTTAAATAGTCATATCTAATTGAAATTGTTCAGTAAACAGATTTTTTTTTAAATCTCTTGCTTATTAATTTTTCAAATGTTAATAAATTAGTATTATTTTATTCCAAATAAGCTTGTATGAACTGAAATAATTGTTTTATGACTAAACAAAAGGTTAGAATAATTTGAAATAGATAATTGTTCTAATAGTCTTAACTATTTGAACTAGTTTGACAAACATATTTATTTTTTAAATTTCTTACTTATTAATTTTCAAAATATTATTAAATTAGTATCATTTTAATCAAATAAGCTTATGTGAAAAGAAACAATTGTTGTATGACAAAATAAAGATCATTATGATTTGTGATAGATAGTTGTTCAAATAGTCATAACTATTTGAACCGGTTCGATAAATAAATTTAGTTTTTAAATTTCTTATTAATTTTCAAAATACTAATAAATCAATATTATTTTATTTTGAATAATTCTGTATGTACAGAAACAATTGTTTTACTACAAAACAAAAGGTCATAATGATTTGGAATAGATAATTGTTCAAATGAACATGACTATTTGAACTTTTTTGGTAAACAAATTTATTTTTTAAATCTCCTACCTATTAATTTGCAAAATCTTAATAAAATAGTATTATTTTATTTTGAATAAACTTGTATGAATAAAAACAATTATTTTGTGACAAAACAAAAGATCATGACTATTTGAAATAAAAGATTGCTCAAACAGTCATAACTATTTGAACTTACTCAATAAACAGATTTATTTTTTAAATCTTTTACGTATTAATTTTTGGAATATTAATAAATTAGTATTATTTTATTTTAAATAAGCTTGTATGGATAGAAACAATTGGTTTACCACAAAACACAAGGTCATAACTATTTGAAATAGATGATTGTTCAAATAGTTAAAACTTGAATGTGTTCGAAAAAAAATTATTTTTTAAATTTTTACTTATTAAATTTGGAATATTAATAAATTTAATTATTTTATTCGAAATAAGCCTGTTTGAACAAAAACAATTATTTTATGACAAAACAAAAGGTTATAACAATTTGAAATAGATAATTGTTCAAATAGTCATAACTATTTGAACTTGTTCAGTAAACAGATTCATTTTTTTTAAATCTCTTACTCATTAATTTTCAAAATATTAATAAATTAATGATATTTTATATCAAATAAGCCTATATGAATTGATACAATTGTTTTATGACAAAATAAAAGGTCATAACGATTTGAAATAGATAATTATTCAAATAGTTATGACTCTTTAAACTTGTTTGGTAAATATATTTATTTTAAAATCTTTTACTTATTAACTTTTAAAATATTAATCAATTAATATTATTTTAATCCAAATAAGCTTGTATGAAGAAAAACAATTGTGTCATGATGAAATAAAAAGTCTTAATGATTTGAAATAACTAATTATTCAAATAGTCATAACTATTTGAACTTATTTGATAAACAATTTTTTTTAAATCTTTTACTTATTATGTGTCTAAATATTAATAAATTTATGTAATTTTATTTGAAATAAGCTTTTATGAATAGAAAATTTTGTTTTATAACAAAACAAAAGGTTATAGTGATTTAAAATAGATAATTGTTCAAATAGTCATAATTATTTGTACTTGTTCAATAAATAGATTCATTTTTTAAATCTCTTACTTATTGATTTTCAGAATATTAATGAAATAGAATTATGTTATTCAAACAAGCTTATACGAATAGAAACAATTATTTTGTTATAAAACAAAAGGTCATAATGATTTGAAATAAATAATTGTTCAAATAGTCATAACTATTTGCACTAGTCAGGCCAATATTTTCATTCTTTAAATTTGTTACTTATTAGTTTTCAAAATATTAATAAATTAGCATTACTTTATTCCAAATAAGACTATATGAACAGAATAATTTTTTTATGACAAAACAAGTGGCCGTAATGATTTGAAATAAATGATTGCTCAAATAGTTATAACTAATTGAACTGATTTAGTAAACAAATTTATTTTTAAATTTCTTACTTCTTAATTTTCAAAATATCAATAAATTATTATTATTTTATTCTAAACAAACTTATGTGAACAAAAACATTTATTTTATGACTAACCAAAAGGTCATAATGATTTGAAATAGATAATTATTCAAATAATCATAATTATTTGAATTGGTTAGGCAAACATAATTGTTTTTTAGATCTCTTACTTATTAAGTTTTGAAATATTAATAAATTTGTTTTATTTTATTCTGAATATGTTACTAAGAACTAAAAAAATTGTTTTACGACAAAACAAAAGGTTATAATGATTTGAAATAAAAAATGTTTATATACCCTTAACTATTTAAACTAGTTCAGCAAACAAATTTATTTTTTAAATCTCTTAGTTATTAATTTTCAAAATATTATTGCATTAGTATTATTTTATTTCGAATAAACTTGTGTGAACAGAAATAATTTTTTTATGAGATAACAAAAGGTTATAACAATTTGAAATATATAATTGTTCAAATAGTCATAACTATTTGAATTGGTTCAGTAAACAGATTAACTTTTTAAATCTCTTACTTATTAATTTTTGAAATATTAAAAAATTAATATTATTTTATTTCAAAGAGGCTTGTATGATGAAAAACAATTGTTTTATGATAAAACAAAAGTTCATAACGATTTGAAATAGATAATTGTTCAAATGGCCATAATTATTTGAACTAATTTGATAAACTGATTTATTTTTCAAATCTCTAACTTATCAATTATTGAAATATTAATAAAGTAATATTATTTAATTTTGAATAAACTTTTATATACTGAAATAGTTGTTTTATGATAAAATAAAATATCATAACAATTTTAAATAGATAATTGTTCGAATAGTCATAACTATTTGAACTTTTTCAGTAAATAATTTTTTTAAACTTTTTTACTTATTAATTTTTAAAATTTTAATAAATTAGTATTATTATATTTCAAATAAGTATGTATGAACTAAAACAATTATTTTTTTACTAAACAAAAGATCAAAACAATTTGGAATAGATAATCGTTCTAATAGTCTTAACTATTTAAATTGGTTCGAAAAATACAATTATTTTTAAATCCTTATTAATTTTCAAAATAGTAATAAATTGGTATTATTTTATTCTAAATAATTTTGTATGAATAGAAACAATTATTTTATGACAAAATAAAATGTCATAATGATTTGAAATTAATAACAGTTCAAATGGACATGACTATTTGAACTTGTTCGATAAACATATTTATTTTTTAAATCTCTAACTTATTAATTTCTAGAATAATAATAAATTGGTGTCATTTTATTCCAAATAAACTTGTATGAATAGAAATAACTATTTTATGACAAAATAAAATATCATAACAATTTGAAATATATAACTATTCAAATAGTCATAAAACTTGCTCGGTAAATAGATTTATTATTTAAATATTTTACTTATTAATTTTAGAAATATTAATAAATTAGTATTATTTTATTCCAAATAAGCTTGCATGAACAGAAACAATTGGTTTATGATAAAACAAATTGTCATAACGATTTGAAATAGACAATTGTTCAAATAGTCATAACTATTTAAACGTGTTCAGAAAACATATTTATTTTTTAAATTTTTACTTATTATTTTTGGAATTTTAATAAATTTATATTATTTTATTCTAAATAAGCTTGCATGAACAAAACCAATTATTTTATGACAAAACAAATGGTCATAATGTTTTAAAATAGATAATTATTTAGATGGTCATAACTAATTGAACTTGTTTGACAAACAGATTCATTTTTTTAATTCTCTCACTCATTAATTTTTAGTACGTTAATAAATTAGAATTATTTTATTTCAAATAAGCTTATATTAACTGAAAGAATTGTTTTATACAAAACAAAAAGTCATAATAATTTGAAATAGATAATTATTCAAATAGTCATGATTATTTGAACTTGTTCGGTAAACATATATTTTTTAAGTCTTTTACTTATTAATTGTCAAAATATTAATAAATTAATATTATTTTAATCCAAATAAGCTTGTATGAACAAAAATAATTTTTTTATAACAAAACAAAAAGTCATAACAATTTTGTTGGTAGAACTATTTCAAATAATTATGACTATTTGAACAATTATCTATTTCAAATCATTATTTCCCTTTGTTTTGTCATAAAATAAATGTTTTTGTTCATCTAAGTTTGTTCGAAATAAAATAATATTAATTTATTAATATTTCAATAATTAATACGTAAGAGATTTAAAAAATAAATATGCTTGCCAAACCAGTTTAATTTGTTATAACTATTTGAATAATTATTTATTTCAAATCGTTATGAACAATTATCTATCTCAAATTGTTACGACTTTTTGTTTTGTCATAAAATATTTTTTTCAATTCATACTTGCTTATTTGAAATAAAATAAAATGAATTTATTAATATTTCAAAAATTAATAAGTAAGAGATTCAAAAAATAATTTGTTTACCTAACTAGTTCTAATAATTATGACCATTTTAAAATATAATGACCTTTTGTTTTATAATTTAACAATTATGTCGGTACATAAAAGCTTATCAAAAATAAAATAATATTACTTTATTAATATTTCAAAAATTGAGAAGTTGGAGATTTAAAAAATAAATCAATTTATCGAATCAATTCAAATAATTATGGCCATCTGAATAATTATCTATTTCAAATTGTTATGAACTTTTGATTTGTCATAAAACAATTACTTTTCATCATATAAGCCTATTTGGAATAAAGAAATACTAATTTATTAGTATTTCAAAAATTAATGAGTAGGAGATTTAAAAAATAAATCTGTTTAGCAAACTAGTTCAAATAATTATGACTATTTAAACAATTATATATTTCAAATTGTTATAATTTTTTGTTTTATCATAAAATAATTCTTTATGTTCATACAAGCTTATTTGAAATAAAATAATACTAATCTAATAATATTATGAAAATTAATAACTAAGAGATTTTAAAAAAATTTATTTGCCAAACCAATTCAAGTAGTAAAGGCTATATGAATGACTATCTATTTCAAATTGTTATGACCTTTTGTTTTGTCATAAAACAAATGTTTTGGTTCATATAAGTTTGTTCGGAATAAAATAATATTAAATTATTAATATTTTGAAAATTATTAAGAGATTTAAAATATAAATATGTTAAACAAATCGTTATGACTTTTTGTTTTGTCATAAAAAAATCATTTTGGTTCAAATGAGCTTATTCAAAATAAAATAATACTAAGTTATTAATATTTTGAAAATT
Source organism: Durio zibethinus (assembly GCF_002303985.1). Next base: position 4,898 of record NW_019168401.1, on the reverse strand, counting down.
AATAGTTAAGAGATTTAAAAAATGAATCTGTTTAACAAAAAAATTTAAATAATTATGATTATTTGAATAATTATCTATTTGAAATTGCTATAACCTTTTGTTTAGTTATAAAATGATTTTTTTTCTATTCATAGAAGTTTATTTCGAATAAAATAATATAAATTTATTAATATTAAGACAATTAATAAGTAAAAGATCTAACAAATAAATTTATTTACCGAACAAGTTCAAATCTTTATGATAATTTGAACAATTATTTATTTCAAATTGTTATAACCTTTTGTTTTGTCATAAACAATTGTTTATGTTTATACAAGCTTATTCAGATTAAAAAAATATTAATTTATTAATATTTCAACAAATAATAAGTAAAAGATTTAAAAAATAAACATGTTTATCGAACAAGTTCAAATGGTCATGAGTATTTGAATAATTATTTATTTTAAATCATTATGACCTTTTGTTTTATAATAAAACAATTGTTTTGGTTCATATAAGCTTATTTGAAATAAAATAATACTAATTTATTAATATTCTAAAAATTAATAAGTAAGAGAATTAAAAAATTAATCTATTTATTAAACATGTTCAAATAGTTATGACTATCTAAACAATTATCTATTTCAAAACATTATGATTGTTTGTTTTGTCATAAAACAATTGGTTCTATTCATGCAAACTTATTTTGAATAAAATAATATAAATTTATTAATATTTCAAAAATTAATAAGTAAAAATTTAAAAAATAAATATGTTTTTTGAACATGTTCAAATAGTTATAACTATTTGAACAATTATCTATTTGAAATTGTTATGAGCTTTTGTTTCATCATAAACCAATTGTTTCTGTTCATAAAAGCTTATTTGGAATAAAATGATACTAATTTATTAAAATTCCAAAAATTAATAAGTAAAAGATTTAAAAAATAAATATATTTATCGAGCGAGTTCGAATAGTTATGACCCTTCAAATAATTATTTATTTTGAGTCATTTGGATCTTTTGTTTTGTCTTAAAATAATTGTTTCTATTCATACAATTTTATTTGAAATAAAATAATACTAATTTATGAATATTCTAAAAATTAATAAGTTGGAGATTTTGAAAAAATAAATCTGTCTACTGAACAAGTTTAAATAGTCATGTCTATTTGAGTTATTATTAATTTCAAATCATTATGACATTTTGTTTTATCGTAAAATGATTGTATCTATTAATACAAAATTATTCAGAATAAAATAATACTAATTTATTAATATTTTGTAAATTAATAAGAGATTTAAGAATTAAATCTATTTATCGAACCAATTCAAATACTTATGACTATTTGAAAAATTATCTATCTCAAATCATTATGATCTTTGTTTTGTAGTAAAACAGTTGCTTTTGTTCATACAAGCTTATTCAAAGTAAAATATTACTAAATTAATAATATTCTAAAAAATAATAAGAAAGAGATTTAAAAAATAAATGAGTTTACCGAACCAATTCAAATAATTAAGACTATTAGAACAATTATCTATTTTAAATCATTATTACCTTTTATTTAGTCATAAAACAATTATTTCAGTTCATACAAGATTATTCAAAATAAAATAATAGTAATTTATTAACTTTCAAAAAATTAATGAGCAAGAGATTTAAATAAAATAAATCTATTTATCAAACAAGTTCAAATATATTCGACTATTTGAACAATTATCTATTTAAAGTCATTATGACCTTTTATTTTGTCATAAAACAATTGTTTCATTTCATAAAATCTTATTCAAAATAAAATAATACTACTTTATTAACATTTCAAAAATTAATAAGCAAGAGATTTAAAACTAAATTTGTTTTCTAAACTAGTTCAAATAGTTATAACTATTTGAACAAATATCAATCTCAAATCATTATGATCTTTGTTTTCTCATAAAATAATTGTTTCTAATCATACAAGCTTATTTGGATAAAAATAATACTAATTTAATAATATTCCAACAATTAGTGAAAGATTTTAAAAATAAATGTATTTGCCGAACCAGTTCAAATAGCTAGGACTATTAGAATAATTATATATTTCAAATCATTCTAACTTTTTATTTAGTCCTATAATAATTGTTTCAGTTCATACAAGCTTATTTGGAATAAAATAATACTAATCTATTAACATTCCAAAAAATAATAAGCAAGAGATTTGAAAATATAAATTTGTTTGCTAAACAAGTTCAAAGAGTTATTACTATTTGAAAAATTATCGATTTAAAATCATTATGACCTTTTGTTTTGTCATAAAATAATTATTTTAGTTCACAAAAGCTTATTCAAAAGAAAATAGTGCTACTTTATTATTATTTCGAAAGTTGATAAGTAAGAGATTTAAAAAATAAATCAGTTTACTGAATAAGTTCAAATAATTATGACCATTTGAACAACTATCTGTTTCATATTGTTATTACCTTTTGTTTTGTAATAAAACAATTGTTTTTCAACATACAAGCTAATTCAAAATAAAATAATACTAATTTACAAATATTTCAAAATTTAATAAGAGGTTTAAAAAGTAATTTGTTTACCAAACCAAATCAAATAGTTATGATTATTTGAATAATTATCTATTTCAAATTGTTATAACATTTTATTCTATAATAAAACAATTATTTCTATTCATACAAGCTTATTCGAAATAAAATAATACTAATTTAGTAATATTATGAAAATTAATAACTAAAAGATTTAAAAAATAAATCCATGTGTCAAACCAATTCAAACAATTATGACTATATGAACAATTATTTATCTCAAAATTTTATGACCTTTTGTTTTATCATAAAACAATTACTTTAGCTGATACAAGCTTATTCAAAATAGAGTAGAAATAATTTATTAATATTTCAAAATTTTATAAGAGATTTAGAAAATAATTTTATTTACTGAACCAGTTCAAATAATTATAACTATTTGAACAATTATCTATTTCAAATCATTATGACACTAGAATGTCAACACATCTTACAACTTGGGCTGAGACTAAGGAAGACTTATCCAAAAATAAGATGGGCCTATCCTTGGTCCAAATCCACTAAATAAATGCAAAAATAAGGTGGGTTGGAATAAGGAGATTATGTTCACACTAGCTAGAAAAGAAGAGCATGAAGATGGATGGGATTATGGTCAGATTCATTATTATATAATCTATAAGAGTAAATGGGTCCACATGCAAATCCCTTGATTTTAGGCACAATTTCTAGCAATTCAATTTGAAAGTTCCCATGCTCATTTTCTATTATTCTTTAGTAGAAGGCATAATAGAGTTTTCTTTATCATTAAGCAATCTTTTAAATTGTTTTTCAAGTTTTGTATCTCTTAGGTGGATTTCTTAGAGTGGTGAACTTCTATTGTTATGTATCCTTGATTAGAATTCTTATGGTGGTGTTTTTGTATCCCTTAGTGTCTACTCTTGGTGGTGAACTTTTATCTCTTTCAATCCAATAATCATATTCTACCACTATTCAAATTCTTTTGAGTTTTCTTCTTTGTGAGCTTTTTCTATTTGTGGTTACTTTTCAACATCTCAACCATCAAATTGGTATCAGAGTTATGGTAGGTCATCATCATCAAGCGCCAGTAGAAGATGTTGAAACTAACATTGATATTGTAGCAACTACAAATGTTCACCCAAGAGATGCCCTCATAGAGGAAATGTGGCAACAGATTCTTCAACTACAACAATAACTGCATATACAAGTAAAAAGAGATGAGATAAAGAGGTGAAGAATGAGGAACAAAAAAGATAATGGAGAGGCCAATCCATACCATGGAAACAACAGTGATTCTAATGATAGCACCCTATCTCACCTACAGTAAGTTAAAGACTATCTACATAGAAACAACTTCAACCTAGCATATTCAATCCGAAGATAGAGATTCATGAGTTTAAGGGGAAGATGAAACCTAAATAATTCTTATATTGGCTACACACAATGGAATGCATATTTCAATACCATGATGCCCTTGAATATCACAAAGTGAAGCTAGTAGCCATCAAACTTAGAAAGCATGCATCCTTTTGGTGGAAAATTTTGAAGAAGCAAAGGGAAAGAGAAGGTAGGAGAAAATTTACAACTTGGGAGAAGATGAAAAGAGAGTTAAAAAGAAAGTATCTCCCATATGACTTTTGGCAAGATGTCTTACTTAGGCTCTATAACTTGAAGCAAAAAGATCTCTCAGTGGAGGAGTTTACAGCTGGGTTTGATCACCTTATGTTAAAATGTGAATTGGTGGGACAGGAAACACAGACTATTGCCTGGTATCTTGGAGGATTGAAGATTGAGATAGCTAATGCGGTACAACTATAAGCAAACACATTTTTTTTAATCTCTTAACTATGAGCAACATATTTTTTTTAATCTCTTACTTTTTATTTTTTGTAATATTATTAAATTAGTATTATTTTAATCTAAATAAGTTTGTATGAAAAGAAACAATTGTTTTATGATGAAATAAAGATCATAATGATTTGAGATAGATAATCTTCACATAGTCAAAACTATTTAAATTGTTTCTGTAAATAAATTTAGTTTTAAATCTCTTATTAATTTTCAAAATATTTAATATTATCAGTATATTTTATTTTGAATAATTTTGCAATTAACAAAATAATGTTTTTATTAAAAAATAAAAGTCATAACTATTTGAAATAGATAATTGTTCAAATGACATGATTTTTTGAACTTGTTTTTGGTAAACAGATTTATTTTTTAAATCTCCTACCTATTAATTTTCAAAATATTAATAAAATAGTTTATTTATTTGAATAAACTTGTATGAATAGAAACAATTGTTTTACGAAAAAAAAAGATCATAACTATTTGAAAAAATAATTGTTCAAATAGGTATAATAACTATTTAAACTT
>NW_019168400.1:0-21457 GCF_002303985.1 Durio zibethinus | reverse complement strand
TTTGATGTTAGGGAAAAAGAATAGACAAATCTCTTAATTTATTTAAAAGTATTATCGTCATACAAGAAATTTGTTTATGTGTTTTTGCTTGCAAAACTATCCCCACCATCCTCATTAATTTCCATTTCTTGATCAATATCTATCTAAAGAACAAATTAGTTAATGCACTTTTGAACTTTGATTATCACCAGGAATTGGAGAAGTTTTATAATGATTTATACTTGAGTTTCAGCATATATGAAATTTCAAAACAATATGTATTTTTTTTTGTACAAAAAAACTGTAATACGAAAACAAAAAAAATGTTGTAAGAATTAAAATTTGAATCTAAATTTATTAGATGCCACATCATATTTTTTGTTATGATCAAAATTAATTAATCAGTGTATAAGTGTTGTTAGATCTATACTCAATGTTTAATTAAATTATTCATTAATTACCTGATGTGATAATTATTAGGTCATAAAAGTTGAAACTACTAATCTATACCCTTAGGTATAAAACATATAGATACACTCTTAAAAAAAAAAAAAGTTAAACAGTCATTTCTGGTTGGTGTAGTTGCAACAATCTTCAACAATTTCAATATACGTAATTATATGTCAAATTTCATATATTTTTCACTTATCATTTCTCCTCGATATATAAACAATTAATCCGGTATTGTACAAATTTTTTTTTTTTTTTTGGAAGGCAAAATGGAACCGAAAAAAATAGGAGTACCTAAAAGGGAAACTCCATAGACCAAATGACAACAATTTTAATGGCAACAATTACAGCTAAGCTACCAAGTCTTGTGATCGAGAGACCCCTGCTTTGACTAATTCATCAGCAAATAGAGTTAGTCTCTCAAGGAATGTGACTGATTAAGACTCCTATAATTTTGAACTCAAAGTGACAATGAAAAAAATTGGGTTGTTGTATGGTAGAGCTAAGAAGTACCAAATATTTTCCTGAGTCACAAATATAAATTAATTTTTCTCTTCAAAAAAGTTCTGAGTGAAAATAGAAAAAAAATTATTGCATACTAAAAATTTAAATCTCAGATCCGATAGATATTATATTTTAATAGTGATTATATGAAATTTTATTATTTCACTTATGGAAAAATTAAAATTAAACTAACTAGCTGCTAGTAATGGTACTTTGAAAGTATTTCTTGCCAAAAGTTATTTCTTTACTAACTAGATACAGAAGTAATTAGTCCATTTTTTTCCTTTTATAATATGAAGAAATTAAGTGCAATTTTGTGATCAGATGTTTATCTAACCAACTAATTATCTCAAATCTTTATATATTTAAAGGACAAAATGGGGGTCCTCAATTTTTTTGTATTTTTGTGAGAGTTAAGTGTGTGGAGCATTTCCAGTGGCTAAAGCTAAAATCAGTTTGACGCAGACCATGCCCTAAGCCTAGCCTCTAGTTTCTATTTATAGCATATTATCAGAATTCGAACAAATTAATTCACTCCTAACTTTATTCCTTTCCTAATGAAGCGATGAGGATGTTGAAGTCTAGATTTTGAATCAAGCTCATTCACTTAAAACAATCATTTTTTTCCTCAAATTTTTATATATGTCAAATATTCTTCATAGCTCATTTGCTCTCCTGTTTGCAAATTGCAAAATGTTTGGTAAGTGATCGAGTGCAACTTGTTTGAATACACGAGAGGAGACCCACAAAATCGACGATGTTTTCTAGCTTTTGCTCATAATTTTTGACCTCAGAATAATTTGTGATATAAGGACGGCCATTTCTTTTCCTATTTGAAAAACGAATGAAAGTATATATAATCAAAGTCATAGCAACCTGTATTGGCACCGAAAATTAAAGCTGTGGACTCTAAAACAATAAGAAGATGGGGACAAGACAAGAGTATGCTACTATGATAACCAAAAAAAAAGTCTTTGTTTAGGTAGGAAGAAATTGATGGGTTGATGAAGAAATGGCCCCACAATTTTCTTACAAAACCCATGTTTAATTATCTCATAGAATCCTGTTTTTTGGTTAATCGTATAATAATTATTAACAATGAGAGGAATCTCTTAAGACCTTATTAACAAAGGTCAAACAATTAGTTTAATCACCAAAGAAAGAGAATATGTAAAGAGTTTTTAGTTTTTACAACAAAGGAGACAACTGTCAAAGGAGAATTCATTATTCATGGAAATAAGAGAAAAAAGAAGAAAAAAAGGTGGAATGGTCACATGATATATGCAAAAGTCGCATCTGTATCCATAATGTCATGAGAGACTCTCCTTTTTGCATTATAAAGAACAAGTGCAGTGTCAACATATGGTTGATTTTTTTTGTTTGTTTTGATTTAAAACCATGAAGATGAGGGTCTCATATATAATAGTATATAAATTTTTTATGACTTAAATTCCACGGTTCAAGGAAACCCAAATTACATGTGTCCACAGACCAAGTTGAAAAAAACCTTACCCAGCTTCTTTTTCTTCTTCTTCTCTCTCTCTTGATCATTAGTTTAGAGGAAGACAAAGTTGAACCCAATCTCTTCCTTTCTATATATATACTCCTCATCAACTCTCAAGTTGAAGGTTATCTGATGATCAACAACTTGGAAGGAATATAGGCTTCAGGAATCTTCAGCATAAATGGTTTGTATCTTTAAGGGGAAAAAAAAAGAAAAAGAAAAGACATGATTTCTTTGTGTTAATTGATTTCTTAATTTTCTTTTGGTTCTAATTTCTAGTTTCTTCTTGTTAACTCAAGTTTTTTCATAATTCTTTTAGGGCAGTTAATTGTGTTATTTTCTTTCGGAGTCTATGGATTGATCTTTTTTTCTTTTTCCCTTAAATTTTAAAGGTAGGTTATAGATTTTTTTTACAAGTATTCTGGAAAAGAAATGAAAGGATTTTCTTGAATGAATGAAAGATGATGTTTTCCAGTATCCTAGATATGAACTGCTTCCCATTTCTTCAGAAGTCAATCTGAAGAACTATATAGTTCATGTTTAGACACAACTGAAACACAGTTGCTACTTGCTACCTGAAGGTGTTTTTTTTTTTTTTTTTTTTGAGCAAATTTTATATAAAGGATTGGGCAAATCTCAAGTGTAAATTAATTTAGCTAACTCTTTTCATTGGATGCCATTCTTCACTGTTTTCATTCTAATGAAATATCAACAATCTTTACAGATGAGAAATCTCCCCTCTTTCTATCTGATCTCTTCCCCCTTCTGTTCTAATAAAAACAGCAGTGCAGTTGGGAATTTCTCAGTTTTTCTCTTCATGATTTACTTGTGTTCTAAACACAATACGTATAGAGCAGAATCCAAACTCCACTAGTACTATTTTTCCTACAAAACGTTTGGGTTATGAATTACGCACTTACCATTTGCTAATTGATGTTACTGTAACCCAATATCTTCCTCGGTACGATGTTGATTAGATTTTTTGTCAGATCAATATAATATAGCTGCAGATTGTTTCCATCTGCTATGGCAAATACACCACTTTTGCAGAAACTGGATGCCTAGAAGTTTCAAAAATCCTTAAGGTTGGCTTCACTTTCTCACTCGAGCAAGATTTAGATCAATATGTAAGTGTGACGTATGACACTCATTTTTTTTCTGTCATGCATTAATGCTTTTAGCAATAATGTTTTCACCAAAATAAATATATATTTATAGTTATAAATAAATATATATTTATTTATATATGTTGAAGTATAAAGCAACCTGTTGGATGAAATTGTCTGGTATTTGTTTTTTTATGAGAGAGAACTCGGTCGAATGTTGTAATTTGTCTACGTTTAATTTACTTCACAAAACACCACATTCTTCTTAGACAAAACTCATTAAATTTGAAACTACTTCCATTTACAAAGGTGGATGATTTTGTTTGTGCAAATGGTTTCCCCTATTAATTTCCTGACAAATAAAATGCTGTGCACTCCGCAATAAGTTAGTGCAGTTAAACCTATCACCTAAAAATGTCCTCACATCCATAAGATCGAATATGGGGAGCAGTTGAAATCTTTTAAACCACAGCAAATGTTGGATATTGCTACTTATTGCATTTCGATGTACATTTCTACTCCTTGCTATAAACTTCATCTAAAAAATTTAAATGTCTCCAAGTGCTGGGGGTATGGCAAAATATATATATATATATATGTCATATTAGATAATTAATTAGTACTGCATTAATATTGAGGATGCAGGTTTATTGTCTTAATTTTCATTTATGAAGTCATTACAGATTTAATGGCAAGGCAACCCATATGTAAACCTGAAAGAGGATTTATAATTAGCACTTTAATTAGGGATTATATGAAAATTTAAGCCTTTTAATTACTTTCAATTAGTGTATAAAAGGAAACTAAACCTGACATTTCTAAAATATTCTACTTCAGCGCATGGGATCTCTACATGTTGTGCTATCTGTGATAAGAATTTTCTTTGGGAAAAGATAAATGGTATTATAAAGAAAATTTTTAATTTGTTTTTTTGAAACAAGGGAAGCTTTCATGGTAGTAAAAAAGATTTAAAAATGTACTTTTGGAATATATTTGATAGAAATACTGACATCTTTCAGTATTTTCTTTGATTTTAACTTCTAGTCATTGTAGCTTATCCAAAGTCCAAACCAACAACCAGAAGAATTTCGGAGAAACTTGTTTCATAAAACTAATTTTATTGCATGGTCCAAGTTTTACATTAATGTTGGAATTGGTAGGTTGCATAGAAGCATATGTCCTTTATTATTCATAAACGATGGGTTAAATGTAAAGAAAAAAAATGGTATGAGCGAGGATTCTACTGCAACTTTGAACAATATTTTCATCTTGCAAACCAATGTTACACATATAGAATAAACGGATTTGACAGTTAGGCAATAAGGGCATTAATAAATAAAATTCAAGGTGGTATTTTTTTTTCTCTGATCATCTTCAAGGAATTTGGGGCATAACAATAGTTTCATTTCACTTGTTTTTTAATACCCTTCCTCCCTTTTCTATTTCTATCAGCAGAAAGCAATGGTAGAAGGCATGATAGAGATGCATGATGAAGAAAAGAGGGTTGATAGTGAGGAGCAAGCTGAAAACTTGTCTGCAGTGTCTTCCCAGAAGTGTTCATCATTCGACTTGAATGAAGAAGCTAGCAGCGAAGAGGATTATTATAATATAATTGTCAAGGAAGGTGAAGTCATGAGTGTTGAAGAGGATGAGATCGAGAAGAGAACTGAAGGGAGTTCTAGCAATAACAATATTGGCGAAGGTGGGAGTGATAGAAGAACAGTAAGGCACTATGTTAGATCAAAATTGCCTCGGCTTCGATGGACTCCTGATCTCCATCTCTCTTTCATGCATGCTGTTGAAAGGCTTGGTGGACAAGAAAGTAAGTTCAAACATTAGTGTCATTCATATTTCTTTTTCATTTTAACGTTCTTATGATCTTGATTCAAGAAAGAAAAGTAAAACAAGAAGGATTTTCAAGTTGATTTACCGTACTTTGTTTGGTTTAATTTGTTGCAGGAGCAACTCCAAAGTTAGTTCTTCAATTGATGAATGTGAGGGGACTTAGCATTGCTCATGTAAAAAGTCACTTGCAGGTTAAAAAAACAAAAGAACATTTTGATTTGATATTTCCTTGCCGAACTCTTAAACTTTTCGATCCATTATTTCACATGTCTTAACTTTCTATTCCTGTTTCAGATGTACAGAAGTAAGAAACTTGATGAGGCTGGACAAGGTGAAGTTCCTTTTTCCTTACTAAATGATTTACTACTTTAATAAGATCATGTCATTGTATAAATTAATCAAGAGTGAAAGCATAGAGCTTGCAATAAAAAATCAGAATACATCTTTGAATCCTCAAGTATTATATTATTAGAATCAGATATTCTACCATTTAACTAGGAAAACTTTTTTAATTCTAGAAGGATAAATTTTTAGGTTAGAACAAGACTAGGCATAATTCATTAAAAAAGTATCAAATAGTGCATACCAAAAGAAATAAATTTATTATATTTGATATACGGTCAGAATATATATTATATATACTATCAATTAATCATAAATTGACACTTCATTAATAAATAAGATTGAAATTTTAAAAATTTTTAAAAATAAATGTCAATAAATTAGCATTTGATCGCTTAAAGATTATTGGAAGATTTTTTTAACTCTCTCCTCGAATCTTTTAACAAATAAAGAAAAGAAAAAAAAATGAAATGAAATTTCTAATGAAATAGGGATTTATGTGTTAGGCTTCCTAGATAGTTGAGAAACTCCATTATTAGATGTAATCAATTTTGAGAGTATTTTCAAATTAAGTGGTCATTCCTTTTCTTCTTTTTTTTTTTTTGCTTTTTTTTCATTTTGGGGTTTGAGTTTTTTTGGCAAAACTTTTACACATTTGAGCCATTGATTTCTGATTTTTTTTTAAGTATTGAGCCATGAATTTCTAAAATTGCTTAATCAGATTAAGGTTTTGTTTACTTGACCTCTTGTTCTTTTTATTGACAAAGAAATATCCAAATTTGAATTTGAAAATTTGTGACGTTAATGGTGATATATATTTTAATAAAAAAAATTACTAGTATTAGAAGGTTTTTGTTAAAGCAAAAAAGATATGGTAACGTTTTTCAATCATATTTTAAGCTTTTTGAAAGTTTCTTATGAAATCCAACAATATTCAACATAAAAATTCCATTTCTATTAACATATTTTCCTATTTCCTTCAATTTTCTTTGGAAGATTGAAGAAAAAGAAAGTTCAACCTAAAAAATCCTCAATTCCTCATATAATTATTTTTTTACATAATTTATTGGTATTCAACGGTTTTTAAATTTTAAATTTTGCTTATTAATGAGGTATCAATTTATAATTGATTGGTAATGTATAAGATATATACATTGTTAATGTATCACATTAAATCCAATGATTAGAATGTAACAAAAATTAGTTAAAAGATAATTATTATTTCATATAAAAGTGAAATATTTTTTATTTATAAAAATTAATCCTTTTCATTTGAATTATATAAATAATTTTAATTTTATATACATGTTTTTTTTAATATTTGGTCATTAAAATTAAGTAATAAAAATAGATAACAACGAAGGTTACGTTTGATTGGTACTTCTATTTTTTTGCTATTGGTCCCTTTTTATCGGTTTTTTTTTTTTTCATTTTTTATTGTGAAAAACAAAAAGTTAAAAAAAAAAAAAAAAGCTTTGCATTTGTTATGCAGTTTAAAGGGCAACTTAGGGCAAATAATATTAAAGGGCATATCATAGATAAATTACTAGTGCCATATATTCAACTAAAAAAAGTTTGGATTTGTACAGTTTTATGCCAAACAAATAGACCAATTCAAGTAAGGGATGAATTCCGGAGCATATTGTTGCAGCAGGCCTCTACCTTCAGTCCTCATCAACATTTCAGAATGGAAAATGGTGGAATTGTCTTAGCCAGAGAATCTCCTGATAATAACATCACTCCAAGTTGTTTCCAACGACCATTAGATTTCAAAGCTACCTTTCCAAGGTAAGAATAACTCTTATCAATCCTAGTCAGCGATTGAAACGATCCAGAAGTTAATTTCTCAAGTCTAATTAATGCTGAAACTTAAATTGCTTCCTAATTTTATAGGCACCAATTACCAAATTCTTTCATAAGCAAAGCTAGTGGACAAGAAAATGGTTGCCCAAAACCAGCTGTCTTCTGCAGTCAAGGCCAGTCAAATGCAGTTCATGGAATGGATACGACCATGCGAATTGGACCCATTGGACTTGGCCGATTTCTTGAAGAGACGAGGTGGCATCCTTTTGAAAAGATCAGTAATAGATGGAAGGTTAATAATGGAAATATGAACAAGCTTTCTAATACCTGCTCACAATCTCCATCACATTATTTTTGCAAAAGACAAAGCTCATATGGGGGAGGCTACTCCACAAGGCCAACTGAAGGGAACCTTGGAAACACGAAAATGGTACTGGGGCAATTTGTTTCGGACAACCACGATTCCTTGAGCAAATACAATAGCTGTAGAGCAGATCTTGACGCCCCGTTTTTAGCTGAGGTAATCACTGCTGCTGGACTTTGGCAATATATATATATATATATATATAATGCCTATAATTACTAGTTAACAATAGTTAAAATTTTTATTTATAATAAATTATTGTATTTAATGCATTATTTTCATCAAGTTTAAAAGAAAAATAACACATTAATTACAAATTTTTTCTTTAAATATCACCCTAATGATCAATGTTAACATTTTTCATTAATAAAACTGCTTTTGAAATATTTTCTTTTTTTATTAATTTTTTTTTACCATTGTTTGAAATGCAGTTGCACCAAAATAAAATGACGAAAGACAAGGAATGGTTGCCTGATCTGCAGTTAAGACTAAGCCAAAGAACTGGAATAGATGATGAGAAGAACCATTTTAAAGGCACGCAGGAAATTAGCACCCAGCTTTCACTTTCTTAGCCTCAATATTTATCCAGGATAAAATCCACCACAAACAAGCAAAAAGATTCAGAAGAATTGTCCAAACTGAGTATCTTGTTCTACATACACAAATTAATATGTTGCAACAAGGCCGAATGAGGCTGTGTACTTAATTAAGGATCTGACCATATAAAAATAAACCCACAGGAAGTGAGATCTTTCTAAGTACTTGGCCTAGAGCCATTATAAGCATAGTGTTTGTTTTTTTATTTGAATCTTTTTGTTGTTAAATGAGTTTTGAATGAGATAGATCGAGTACTCAACCTTAGGAAGGTTTGCGATTGACATTTCGTTGAGTTTGCGGTATATATTTTCAAATTTTCACCAATATCATTCATGCATGAACGTTAGTGTTTTTACCTTGTAATTGAGATTCATGTTCATACATGCATGCATGATGAAACTAATGAACAGCTAACCCTAGCTAGAGTTTGGCTTGGGAAGAAACCCTAGCTAGGGACACAGGATGTTAAGTCACCATTGAGTAATACACAGAAATCACCTTTTTGATCATTTAGATTTAGTCATGGATCTGGGTTTGGATTAATTTAGCAGAGGGAACATGTGAAATTGAATTTTCTTGCGTTATCATTCTCAATTCCTGATGTCTTGTTCGCTAACGGCATGGACTCATGGCTATATGCAGCAATATTCGTCGGTTCTGTTGGAGTATACTGAAGAAAAAAGCTCCTTCAAGATTGCCGCCCAATATGATCCCTCATTCGCGTGCATGGCGGTCTTGGAAGTCTTCTAATTAGCCCTCAATCCTCAGTCTCCAAGACATGGTGGGTTCTTCTGTTTTCATTGATCATCATAAATTAATCACCCTTTTTCATGCGCAAGTCGTTTCTCGAAGTGCAGTACGCCATGTGGCCTTTATCTAGAATACTCAAATATAATGGTTTTAATGGAATTTTCTCTCTCTTTTTTTTTTTTTTTTTTTTATAGCAGGATGGACTTAGTGATTATCTTTATAAATAAAAAAAAAAAATAGTGCATTTATCCTAATTCTAGTTTGTAACGACTTAAACTAAACTTAGCCGGCATTTGAACACCGATGACATATAATGGTGTCACAGACAAATGCAACATCACTTAATTTTTAGTTTTGAGGATTTTTATTGCCTACTAATTACTCATCAACCAAAACAAATCTTTAAAATTTATTTCAGATAAAAAAAATATTATTAGACGGTGATATGATCGTTGAGTTACATATATTAAAAAAAATTATTAATTGCTATTATGAACCTTGTTTATATTCAATTTTTTTTTAAAAAAATAATTGATTTCGCTACAACGCGCATGCATGACATGAATTATATATATATATATATATATGATATATTTATATTCATTACCTCTACTATAAAAACTAGCTTCTTAAGATCAACAGGCCCATGAGTGATTTTGGCTCTGAAGAGTTGAGAGTCAAGACCCAAGACCGACTGTGATATATGGGCCCGTTGCTCTCTTTTTTCTTTTCTTTCCACGGTGAGAATGCGCACTTTGGGCAATGATGTCAGTTACTGATTGCAATGATGAAGCATCAGAAAACGCTATGAGTAAAAAAAACAAATGAGGTTACGGGCTTGAGGAATTGAAGCACCAGGAACGCCCAAAAGAGAAAATGGAAAAGGGCATGGGATTGGGTTCCCAAACCGCACACTACTACTTTCAAGTTTCAATTTTCGATCCTTTACCCGAAGCCATAATCAAATTTTAAGGTCGGGAACAGCATATTCATCTGAATTAGTGACAGAGGGCAAGTACGTTTTTCCCCTGGATGCATTTGTTTCTCCATCATATTAGAACTACCCAGGTAACAAGTATATATGAATGAATCGATTTTATATTTGTGTTGAAACTTTGGACAGTAAAGTCAGGAGCACATGAATTACTTTACCAATGAACTGCTGGTGGGATAAAGTTAAGCTATAATAATGGCAGACCAATAGTTTATTAATATATCTGAACAATGTGTGGTCCAATACTCCAAGTTCCCTATAGATTATAGAGCCTGCTATTTGAGATGAAAATGTTCAATATAGACTATAGAGCCTCCTATTTGAGATGAAAATGTTCAATTCTACTAGAAACCTATAACAAGTATGGTTGGCAACTGGTCGGATCAAAGTAAATTTTTGTTTGTCTCGAATTCGATCTGATTTTATTTTTATCAAACTTGAACTCAATTTGAAATTTTTTTTATTTTTTCATATCTGAACTTAACTCGATATTATATAAACTGTATTCGATCTGACTTGAAATTAATATAATATTATTTTTAAAATATAAATATTTAAATATATAATTATATAAAATATATATAAATAAATAATTAAAAAATAATTTTTATATAATATCGGGTAATATTAGATCAGGTTTACCTAAAACTCGAACTCGATTTTTTTCTTAACCTTACTTGACTCGATATCCGATTTTTTTTTTAAAAAAAAAAAAATCAACCCTATGAAATCAGGTCGGGTCAAAACCCGCCGAAACAGGTTAACAAGCATGTTTTATATCAAAGAACCTTTTATATCTAATAATTTTTCAGAACAATATGTGACTCCTGTGCAACATAAAACACAAGAACTACAAGATTTGAAGTTCAAAATAATATTTGTGGTCATTACAAGATTTGAATCTTACTTTTGGATGTACCAAATTTCCCAGCCTGCACTGATGGCTGATGTAGGGAAAAGAAAAAATGAACAACTACAAGCTTGACAAGGGAACAAGAGCTAACAAACCCACTTGCCTTCGTAAGATACAGGAAAATGGAAGGAGGGAAATTCCGGAAGGAAAAATGAATAAAAAAATGGTAGGGCTGCTGCAAATCTTAAACCAGCTCTAACCATGTTGAACCAAAACTGCTGAAACAAAGGCAGTGAATGCGGGAATTCAATGATGCCCTCTGCATTTTTAAGTTTTTGGATTTCTGGGAAAAGTGAGTACTAATTCCTGTTAAGGAAGCAAGTGTTAGTATTTACAAAATGAAACTCTCATCAGAGAAGACAACATCATTGTTAAAGAATGATAATATTACCTCAGAATAGCGTACGTGATCATGATGCAAGTAAGAAGTTTTGACAATTGTTTCCCACTTGGTATCAGTAGCAGGTATCATAGGTTCCCGTTTTTTAGGATTAAAACGAGTTCCATTGTAAGACTGCGAAAATGAATTTCTTGATGTAACAGAAGGCAGCGCACGCCAAAGCCAAGACTCAGATGGTGTTTTTGGTAAAGGAGGAGGAAGAGGAGAGTAATCAGAACCAGCCTTAGCTTCTCCTCGATCAGCTGCTCTCAAATCATCATCATCATCAATAAAAGTTAGATTTCCATCAGCCCTAACTTTTATAGGCTCAAAGGACTTGGCTTTTTGATCCAGTTCTCCATTCTGTCCGAAGTGATCTATCATTGTTGCTTGACCTCTGAGATCAGGTTTGTCAGAGAAAGAAGATCGAGTAGAATTCACCAGCCCTGTGATTTCATATTCTGATATGCCCTTCAAATCCAAAAGATCAAGACCTTTTATATCTTGAAGAGAAGATTCTACAGTAGCAGGTTCTTCCTGCATTCTCTTCACTACTAAGGTATCAGAGTGCTTTCCCGTGGAGTCCGTTTGGATATTGGAATCTGAGGAATTGGAATTTGAACTTGCAATTTCAGTAAAATTTACAGTATCTACATACAATGTTTTCTCAACTGCAGGGCTCAGAGAACCTAGCCCTTGTCTAGTGCTCTGATAGGGTACTAATTCCTGCGAGTTGTTATTGCTTTTGGTATACTTAACCAACATATTGGCTTTGAATTTCTCAGCTTCTTTAGGCATGCCAAGAAACCCCCCTCCACGGAAGGGAGATTGAGGTCTCTCTCTACGATAGGGAGAAATGCGAGCACCACCTGGAAGCCTTCTGGAGAGTGACCTGTTCACTATCTGCTGGTCATTTGAGCGCGCAAATTGATTTGATCCACATGTCAGCTTTTTCCCAATCTCAGGAATTCTAGGGGATTGAACTCCATTATCTGATTTGTCCTCTGGGAGCCAGGGCAATTGAACTGCACTGTCTGATTCGTTCTGTAGGAACCTGGGGGTTTGAACTCCACTATCTGATTTGTTCTTATGAACAACATCCCACGCATGCTGCAAAGATACAAAATAATAAATACAAAAGCCATTCATTCCAATCTCTAACACTTACAGAAAGAGCATTGAATAGTGATTTGAAGGAAAATGAAAAGATCCATACTAACCTTCTCAACAATTTGGCTGTTAGACTTCATATAAGTAGCTTTGCCTGGTTTTGCTACCTCCAGAGTAGAAGACATCGAAGAGTAAGTCCTAACTTTTAACCCTGGCACAGGACTTAAGAGGCACAGAGAGTTCTTAAAGCATAATCGAGGCAACAAGCCACAGGCTTTTCTTGATAAATTGCCTGAATCCTCGTAGTCATTGTATTCATCTTCTGTTTCTTCTTCATCTACATCCTGGTTATAATGTGGAATGATAATGGACTCAGATTGATTAACAGGAGGTTTCCTGTCCCCAACAACCACTTTCTTAACCTCTCTGTGTTGTTCAGGTGGCATAGATTGTTTCCTTGAGGCATACTGAGGTGTCACCAGAGTCATTGCCTTGGCAGCAGGTAAAAAGCGACTCATCATGAAATCCCAAGTTTGTGGATCTGTAGAGGATGTTCGTGATGGTTTTGCAACTGTGCCATCTGATCCACTTAGACCACTTATACTACAATTCATGGAGAATGAATCTGTTGGGGACAAGGTATCAAGAGCATCAGAATAGGCATCATCATCATTCTCAGAGTCTGAGATGCATTTCTCATTCATTCCCTCATTTGAACAATCTAATTTAGTCACATTATCATTCCTAGAGTATGCTTTGTTTTGGGGCCTAACCACATTCTGACTTTCAAAGTCTTTCTCCACAGGATACTTTATGACATCCAAAACCCTCCCTGGCGGAAGCCTAGGAGTACCAGAAGCTTCCTTTTTAGGCTGAAACTCATGCTCAATGCCACCTTTAGCTTTCCCAGGGATCTGCTCCCATACAAAAGGAACAGCAACAGGTTCTGTTACCTGATCCAAACTCACATCCGAGTTATAGAAGGGGAGAGTATGTCGTTTCGTGGGAGGAGAATTCTCTATTATATTCTGCTTATCTCTATTTGAGAAGGAAGATGTTGCAGAAAACCGCCTCACAGATAAAAGTGGTGCATTGAAATTTAATTTCCTTTCCTCCATCACACTTTACAATCAAGAAGTTCAGCAGCCTTCCTTCTAAATATGATTCACTAATTCAAAACATGACATAGCTGATGACAATTGTTGGATGAGAACACCATGGTAAATTCCTTCATGTCAAAAGTTTGCCAGAATACCTGAAAATATGCTAAGACTAATTATTTGAAGAACCTAAACTCACAGCAATGAGCATTCAATATACTTTACATCTCCCTAATCTCTGCTTAAACTAGATAAGCATGACAAAGTACACCAAAACAAGTAAATTTCAGAACATTTATGCTATGTAACCAAATCTTGAGTAATTATATAACAATACTTGAGAAAACCTTCAGTGCTCTCAGCTAATAGACTATGGAAAAGAAAGAAACAAAATGAGAAACATTGATGCTCCCCTCAGTGCCACCTAAACGTAATTGAACATTTGAATTTTGGAGAACCAAATTTGACATTATCTGGGATCTGACAACCAAAAATGCCCAATCAACGACCCCTACAGTATATCAAGGCTAGAAGTAAATACAGAATTCAATGTCTTCTATATCCTTAGAAGACAGGCAAAGATTTGAATTCCATTTAATAAAAAAGTGTAAATTTATAAGATAGGTGGACACATACATTAAATTCAGGCTATGAAAAATCAAATGAAAACGCATTGATTATATCATCTCAATTTTATCTACTCTGCCATATTGATTATTGGCATCACCAAGAAAAGTAAATCCTAGTAAAAAAAGATCAACAAACCTGATCAAGAACTTGGTAAAACCTTAAAGATAGTCATAAATAGTTCGACCTTACCAACAGAAAAAACTTCATGTACAACAAAAATCTCTAAACTAACACCACAACCCAAGATTTACCTCTTTTTCAAGATCGTTAAACCAAAAAAAAGAAAAGAAGAAGAAAATCTATGGAGAAAGTAAACAAGAATCTTTAGCTTTAACGTAAGCCCAGTATTCCTTTCAACCTTTAAACAACATAAACATTTCTTGAAGCAAGTAGCTTTTGCATAAAAAAGATCATTATCTGAAACAAAAGATAAGAAGATATACCTGTAACTGCGGAAGAGATAGCTGAGTTCTTTGATGTTTTGGGTTTTGGGTGTGTTCTAAAATGATGGCAAGAGTTTAGGGAATGAGTGAGGACAAAGAAAAGTAAAGAACGAATAGAAAGAGAGAGATTTGACGCTATTGGGGCTTTTCTTTGCTTGAGCTTTGCTTTCTATGTATTTTGCACTTGGAGTCGCAAGAGTGTAGATTCTACATAAGACTTTGAGAGGGATAAACTTTTCTGTTAAAAGCTTTGGGCTTTGGGTTTTGTGTATAACTGCATGTCGCGTTTGCATCCACGCGCCTTGATTTCCTTGTTCTTTTTTGCATAAAATAGTTTATACTTTCTTTTTTTCAAATTACACTAAAAATTTTAATATTTTGTCAAAATTTGAAATTTAATTTTTATAATTTAATTCATATAAATTTAATTTTTGTATTATTTTAATTTAATAATTTTAATCTAATTACTAGTTTCATCAAATTTTTTGTTGTTAAAAATATTCACGTGAGTATTAATTTTACTAACGTGATAATTTGGATGAAAAAGAATAATTGTCAAATTACGTAAATAATCTCTATATTCATATAAAATTTTAATTTTAATTTCTTTAATATAATTTTATAAAAATCTTATTCTCAAATAAGTTAAATTTGATAATATTAATCTAATTAATAATAAAATTTATATTTTTTATTTTTTAAAATTAGATTTTATTTTTTTGAAAAATAAATTTTTAAATTTGTTATTTTTTATACTTTTAAAATATTAAATTTAATATTTTTAAAAATCTTTTTTTTAAATTCAATATTTTGATTCGTTTTATAAACTTTTTAGATTTTTAAAAATATTAAATTTAAAATTTTAATATTTAATTTTTTTAGACTTCATTTTTTTAAGTTTTTATATTTTTTAAAATTTTAACATTTTATTTAAAAAAAATATTTAATTTATTATTTTTAATTCTTTGGAATTTTTATAAAATTTTCTATATTATTTTAATTTGTATATTTTTTACAAATTTATTTTTAATTTTTTATATTTTAAAAAGAGTATAAATTTTAAAAATTTTTACACATTTTTTATGTTATTCAATATAAATAAATTAGAATCCAAAGCTCTACGTATTAAGCTATTTCTTTGTTTTATCTTAATTTTTTATACTCTTTCACCTCATATATAGTAAAATAGAACAAATTATAAAAACTTATGTTTTCTTAATAGTTTATTTATTTGTTCATTTAAATATTAAAAAATATATAAATTTTTGAAAAAAAATAAAGATTAAATAATTTATAAAAAAATTTATAAAAATTTCAACAAATTAAAAACAAAAAATTATATATTAAATTAAATTAAATCTAAAAATTTCAAAAAAAATCAAAAAATGAATTTTATTTTTAAAATTTTAAAATTTTAAAAAAGTAAATCTAATATTATCAAAACATTTAGAAAATATCTAAAAAATTTGAATATTGAATTTTTTAAAAAAATAAAATATGATTTTAAAAATTAAAAAATATATGATTTTTAAAAAAAATGTAAATATCTAAAAAATATTAAATTTAATATGAAAATTTTTTAAAAAATTATAAATATTGATTTTTTTAAAAAAATTAAATTTTAATTTTTTAAAAAAAAGTAAAAAAATTAATAATTGAACTAAAATCTGATTTTAAAAAAATAAAAAAAAGACAAATTTAATAATAATTAAACTAACATTATTAAGTTTAATTTATATGATGATGATATTTTTATGAAATTTTATTAGAGATATTAAATTTTAAATTTTGTTTAAACACATGGATTATTCGAATAATTTAATAACTAATTTTATTCATTCAAATTATTATATTAATAAAATTAATACATATAAGCAAAATTAATACTCACATGATCAAGTTAATAATCACATCAATATTTTTAACGAATAAATTAATAAAATTAGTAATTAAATTAAAATTATTAAATTAAATAATATGATGATTAAATTTATATGAATTATAATATAAAAATTAAAATTTAAAATTCGACAAAGTATAAGACGTTTGTTTTGACTTTCTTTTTTTTTTATTAGTTACAAGCCGGGTAAAAAGAAACAGGGATAAACATTTTTGAATAATTCACTCAAGAAAAAGTAACATTTCCTAAATTTCATCACCAATAGAAACAATGGGGAAAACGATGATGAAAACTGGTTGATCTTGGTGGTAACAAAAACAAAAGAGACATGTAAAAGCAGAAGGAAAGCAAAGGCAACTTGATTGGATTTTGTCATAATTGAGGAGCGAAGGAAGGGTGTGGTCACGAGCAAACAGTTGGGGTTGGGAAGGAAACGTGACGGTTGTTAAGCCAACGGTCCTTTTTAACACTCCTACTCTTCTGCACCATTATTAGTCCAATTGGGGTATTATTGGGGCTGGGGATCGGAGTCGGGCCCACCCTTTCTTTTAAATTCAAAATTATGACTCGAGGCAGCATTAATCAGTCATTGTCCGTAATTTAATTTCCGAGTCTAGCTAACCCAGGCTTCACCCTTCACGTAAAGGCCGACACAGCTCGGGAAAAGTGCCCTACGTATAAATTGTCGACGTCCTTGTCTCATCTCTATCACTTTTTCTTCGATAACGTGACTGGTTTCTCCACTAGCTATTTCTTTTATTTTTTTCATTTGTATAGTATAGCACAAAATGTAAACATTTATTCTAACTTGGACTACTATTTCTGTGGGAGGAGTGACGTCATTTCAAACCTAAATGTAATTAAATAAAAAGAGTAACCAAAGTGGGTATTATTGAATCCAAGTTTTCCAAACTACTCAATTATAATGTTTCGATATTTAATTTTTTGTGTTTTGATTTTGGAAAAAAATTAAAAAGAAGGATACTTTATAAAGTATAATCATCTCACAATCACGTTCAGTGAAATTAACATGAAACACGTTTCTCGACATCTTACTTTGAATATTAATTCTAACAAATTAGCATGTGATGGTTTTATAATTATTATTGATTATTGCAATAATTTTTTTTTCACAATTGATATCGCAATTTAATTATAACAAGATCATGTGTTAAGTTTAAATTTTAAATTTATTGGAGATTGTTTTCAAAATTAATTATATAAATCAATTTGGTAACTACTACCCCACTCAAAATTTTCTTAAACAGTCGTCGAACTATTTTTATTTAATTTTTTAAAAATTCAATATCTGATTTTGAAAACAATTCGACACAAAATGCATGAATACTATAATTGATTGCTTCTTGACCGATAAAACAGCAGTGAACCCACCTCCAAAACCTAACTTCGTGGCAATCTTACGTTGGCCCATAAAAGCCCTTTTCGTATAGTCAAGATTTTGGCAAACCACTTTTTTCGCATATCTAGTAAAGTAGGCAGACCAGAATCCCCGGTGTAAACATAACCCCTGCAAAAGCTCTTTGTCGTCAAATTACTCAGAAACGTCTAAGTTATTCAAAATGGCCTAACTTTTGGTGGATTTGTCTCAATATATGCTCTAATTATCCTTAATCAGCGGCTACAAAACATGTGTTAGCTCATTTTTGTTAACCTATTATCATGTCTACCAGAAATCAGTCTTGAGATCTAGTGACTGCCAATCTTGACTCTATCTATACACTATGAGAAGTTAATATTAGTAAGAGACAAATATATATTCCATGGCACCAATCAAGAGTGGTGAGAATTTATTTGTGGAAATTTTTGCTTCTCACACATGGGGCATTTTCTCCATGGCCCCCAAAAAATTTATGAAATGATCTCGTTTGAGTTTCTTGTCCCATTTCCATCAATATATAAGCCAAATGTTAAATAGTTTTGAAGAGGGTTGAACACTTTGATTGCTTGTCTCCATTTTATATGATTCAATATCAAATTGGTCTTGTTTAGCTATAAGCCTATAACGTAGATATTCTAATTTTCTTGTAATTTTGTTTAGCATTAAAAAAGAGAGACGAATGCCCTTTATAATTTAGTTTGGTCATCTAATCTAACCAAAAATCATTTTCCATGTAACATCGTCCATGCTCCATGGAAGTGCTTTTACCTAAAATTTGCTGTGGGAGAAAGATGAGAAATTGTACCCCACCAGCACCACCCGATCCCCCAAGTCACACGCCGAGGTCGACATGTAGAGTCCATCCTCCAGCACCAGCCGCACGTTGATGGGGGGAGGCATTTTGAACCCTGAACCTCACTTTATCTTGTCTTGTTGTCCCCACCTACACTTTTTTTCTTCTTGCTACTGCGAACAAGGGAAGAGAAAGCTAAAGCCCAAAACTAAAAGCCTCGAACTAAATGATACACGACATGGTGATCTACCTGTCTTTGGGCTAACTTGTCTGAATCCAGGTCTTTACATATTAGACTACAGAAATTGGGCCTTAAGCCCCATTGGTTGACAAAATTTAAATTTCTTCAAACATTGATGTTTTATATATATATATATATATATATATATATATATATATATTCCCGTATATGAGGATTGCTTGTAAATGCGTTTAGTTGCGTGTAAAGACGTGAGAGTACTTAGCTAATAGTAATTGGTTCAATGACTATCATCTTAAATAAAGTGCTTGAATGTCCGGAGTTAAAAGAGATAAACTTTACAAGTTTGTACCAACTCTTTTATGATTTAAAGGATGATTTTTGTCATTAATTCATTAGAAATTCCAAAGAAAGTGGGGGATTTTGTAGAAAAATCACCACGTACACGTAATATTTACGAACAAAATAAAAAATTCAAATCAAGAATAAAAACACATAAATATATTTATTTTAGTCTAACTCAAAATGATCCACTTTAAACTTAATCAACTAACAAATAAATTTTTATAATTATGAGATTTTTGAAATGAGAAAAGTCACCAAAAATTTTTTCAAAACTTAACCCAAAATCTAATTATATTTTTTAATAGTCTACTCACTTAACTATTCTTTTGGTGTCTAACTATATAAAATTATCAAACAAAAAATAAAACATCTTATTTATAAATATGAAACCCTTATACATTTACTAAACTCTCGATATGAAATATAAAATAAACTCAAATTCACTTAACTTTCGATGTGAGATTATGAGATTTAAGGTAAATAACAACAAATTTTCCATTGATTTGAATCTTTAAACACTTCAACAATATCTGCAAAGCTGACATGCTTGCATTTTTTTCTTTTATCATAGGAATCTCAGCAATTGAGCTTCCATCAAGCATGTACAAGTGATTTTTTGCTATATTCCCTTATAGAATCACACTATCATTCTTGTACACTTTAAATGAATCATTACTACCATAGTATATGTACCCCTAAGAAGCTAACTCACCTAAAACAATTAAATTATAGCTACAACTCGGTACATACCTTACATGATGAAGCATCTTAATAACATTATTGTAAGATTCAAGGTAAACACTCTCAATGCCTTGAATCTATACATTTTCATTGTTGGCAATCACAATATCTCCATACTTCACATTATCCTCCAACTCCACAAAATAATTTCTATCATTGCAAACATGAACTGTAGTAGTTGAATCTAAAACCCAACCTTTATCATTTTTCAAAGTCTGAGTCTCATCACACAAGTCGTTAAAATGACGTTATCATCATCAGATACAATAGCAGCAATATCACTTTTTCTTTTATCCAATTTCTTTTCATCATTTGTCCTTTTGAAATGAGCCATATCCCTTCTCAGCTTCTTACAGTGCATTTGGATATGTCCATTTTCACCACAATAATAACATTTATGTCACTATAATCTCTGTCTCTTGATTTGAATCTTCCTCTTGATTCACAAATCTTCTTTTAAGTTCTTCATCTATCAAAACCTCTACAGTTAGTGTACTCCCCTCCAAGTGATGAGTTTTGTATTCCTATAAACCTTTCATTCTCACGTAATACAGTCATATCATTTAACTTTAAAATAAACTTACCCACCAACAAAGTCTAAACTAAAGGCCTGGGCAAAGATGATAGTAAAATTAAAGCTTTCTCTTTATCTTTTAACTATCAACAAAAATCGTCAACAATTGAGAAACCAATCTATTAAACTCATTCAGGTAATTATGAAGACTCATACTTTTTTTCAGCTTTAGAGAATATAAATTCATCTTTAAACATAATCTGTTAATCAATGATTTTGATGCATAAATACCCTCAAGTTTTTCTTAAAACTATTCGAATTACTTTCAGTCAACACACTATACTTTACTTCTAGGGCTAACGTCAATCTAATAGTACTAATAACTTTCTTCTTAGTTCTATTTCAATTACCATCAGATATTCCCTTAGGCTTACTACTTGCTTGATCCAATCTTTATTGTACTAACAGATATTGAATCGTATTTTACCATAACATAAAATTGTTCTTTCCATCAAATAACAAAAACTCAAACTTAGACATAGGCACACTAGACATACATTCATCAGACATCTTGAAATACTTACTTCACAATCTCTTATGCATGCCTTTTCTTCTTCCTACGAACCTTGCTCTAATACCACTTATTAAAGATCACCACAGCTTTGATACCATTTATTAGAAAATCATCACGCACATGTAGCACCCATGAACAAAATAGAAAGCTCAAATAAAAAATAACATCCTAATAAATTT
>NW_019168399.1:0-21481 GCF_002303985.1 Durio zibethinus | reverse complement strand
AATTTTACATTCTAACGGTAAAGATCGAGTTTGAAGCTCTCTAGGAATAAATCTAGGGTGTATTTGTTGAGTCATTTATTTGGTGAGATTTCTCCAATTGTTTCTCTAATTGTTGATTAGCTCTAGTTTTAGCTAGAGAAAAACTTTGTATACCTATTATTTGATAGTGAAGATTTTTCTGGTGGTCCGTGATTTTTTCTTTCTACACTGAAAGATTTTTCACGTAAATCTTGGTGTGCTTTATCTTTCTTGCGTTTTTGATTATTGATTGTTGTCTATTGCTTCTGTATTGTTGTGATTATTGCTTCAGGTGTAACAAGTTATATCAGAGCGAAGGTTATTTTGAGACATCGATACAGAAGTAACCCAGGATATAAGTAAATTTTGTTTGAGATCATGAAGGGTGATACAGGTTCTATGATAAAATTAACAGCATCAAATTATTCAATTTGGAAGCCTATGATGAAGGATCATCTATACTGTAAAGATTTGTATAAGTTAGTATTGAGTGATTTGGCTAAACCAACAGATATGAAAGATGAAAGCTGAAAGAAGCTAGGTAGAAAGACGCTAGCTACAATAAAAAAATGGGTTGATATCAACGTGTTCCATCATGTAGCGCAGGAGTCAGATGCTCACATTGCTTGAGAAAAATTGGCAGCATTGTATGAGAGAAAAATAGGTATGAATAAAGTTATGCTTGTTAAAAAACTTACAATTTTACAGTACAGGGATAGACGATCTGTTATCGAGCACTTGAGTGATTTTCAAGATATATGTAATCGGATGACTACTATGGAGCTTAAGATAAATGATGAAATAAAGGCATTATTTCTTTTGGGTTCATTGCCAAACAGTTGAAATACTCTAGTTGTGACTGTTCTTAATTCTGCTTCTGATTATAAGGTGACATTGAAGATGGTAAATGATAGTATACTTAATGAAAAAGCAAGGTGAAAAGATGTAGACTCTGGGAATCAAGCTCTGGTCACAGAGAACAGGGATAAAAATATCGATAGAGGTCAGGACTCAAAATGCCGTGGTAAGTCTAAACATAGATCCAAGTCTAGAGGTAAAGTGAAATGTTTCTATTATGGTAAGATGGGTTATATAAAATGAAACTGTAAAATCTTGAAGCAAGAATGAAAAGATGAGAAAGCCAAGAGTTCAGATGATGATAATATTACAGCAGTGAATTCAGATAGTGATTCAGTTACTTTGATTTATACACATGATGATTGTAATCATGTTAGTGATCCCGGCATTGAGTGGATAGTTGACACATGAGCGATATATCATTGTGTTCCTAAAAGAGAGTTGTTTACAACTTACAAAGCAGAAGACTTTGGTTGTACCAAGATAAGAAATAAGAATGTGTCACAGATTGTTGGGATTGGTGATATTGCTGTACAAACTAGTACAGGTTGCATATTAACTTTGAGGGATGTTAGACACATTTCAGATATGAGAATAAACTTGCTTGCTATTAATGTCCTTGATAAAGAGGGATATGAAAGTCGATAAAAGAATGGACAGTGGAAGCTTCTCAAAGGATCTATGATAGTTGCAAGAGAAAAACTATGCTACACAATGTATAAGACATGGATGCAATTAAACGGTAACTAGGTAAATGCCGTTGAAAATGATGCTTCAGCAAACTTGTGACATAAGAGGCTGGCACACATGAGTGAAAAGGGGTTACAGGTTTTGACAAAGCAGTCTCTTATTTCTTTAACCAAAGGTATGTCTCTTGATTTATGTGATTATTATTTATTTGGTAAGCATCATAGGGTTTCTTTTCGTAAAAGTTCTTAGAGAAAAGAAAATAGATTAGAATTAATTTATTTTGACGTATGTGGTCTCATTGAGGTTAAGTCATTAGGTGGTAGCAGATATTTTGTTACTTTTATTGATGATGTTTCACGTAAGACTTGGGTGTATATGTTGAAATACAAAAGTCAGGTACTGCAGTATTTTTAAAAATTTCATGCCATGGTTGAAAGGATGATAGGATTACCCTTGAAGTGTATTCGAACTGATAATGGTGAGGAATACACATCTAAAGGCTTTGAAAAGTATTGTTCAAAGCATGAAATCAGGCATGAGATGACAGAACCTGGAATATCGCAGCATAATGGTATAGCTGAAAGAATGAATCGTACCATTATAGAAAAAATCAGATGTATGTTGATGATGGCAAAATTACCAAAGCCATTTTGGGGTGAAGCAGTCAACACAGCTTGTTATTTACTTAACAGGTCACCATCAGTTCCTTTGGGCTTTGACATTTCAGAAAGAGTGTGGACAGGGAAAGATACTTCATACTCTCACTTGAAAGTTTTTGGGTGTAAAGCATTCATGCATGTGTCGAAAGAGCAGAGATCAAAGCTTGACAGTAAAGCCATACAGTGTGTGTTTGTAAGATATAGTGATGAAGAATTTGGTTACAGGGTATGGGATCCAGTAAAAAAAAAGACAGTCAGAAACAGAGATGTGGTCTTTTATGAAAAAGAAACCATAACAGACCTTGAAAAAAAGGAAAAGATTACACGAGTTACTGTTGAGTGTGATATTTCAACATCGACAGAGATTTCACAAGAAAGAGCCACAGATGGTGGAAATGAGCAAGAAACAAAACTTGAGGATATGAATGAGCCAGCCATAGTTGGTGATGAGCTAGATGTAATTAGTTTTGAGCAAGGGGAGCAATCCTCTGTACCTGAAGGTGTTGAGCAGGCGGAGCTACCTTCGATATCAAGTGATGTAGAGTCTCAGCCCAGGAGATCTACTAAAGAGCGCAGGCCATTTACCAGGTATCCAAGTTCAGATTTTATTTTAGTTACCAGTGAATGAGAGCCAGAAAGCTTCTAAGATGTGCAGACAACTCCGGATATAGAGCACTGGTTAAAAGTAATGAAAAAAGAGATTGAGTCATTACGAAAGAATGGTACTTATGATCTTGTTAAACTTTCAACAAGGAAGAGGCCATTAAAGAATAAATGGGTGTTCAAGTTGAAAAAAATGGTGACAAACTAGTGAGGTACAAAGCTCGATTGATAGTAAAAAGTTTTTCTCAAAAATCAGGTATCGATTTTGATGAGATTTTTGCTCCAGTTGTAAAGATGAGTTCTATTCGAGTAGTACTGGGATTAGTAGCTAGTTTGAATCTGAGCTTGAGCAACTTGATGTTAAAACTGTATTTTTGCATGGTGATTTGTAGGAGGACATTTATATGAATCAACCTGAGGGTTTTGAAGTGAAAAGGAAAGAGCACTTAGTTTACAAATTGAAGAAAAGCTTGTATGACTTGAACAAGCTCCGTAACAGTGGTACATGAAGTTTGATTCTTTTATGGTGAGTCTTAATTATAAAATAACAGCAGCAGATTCTTGTGTGTATGTTAAACAATTTTCTAATGGTAACTTCATTATCCTATTATTATATGTTGATGATATATTAATTGTAGGATAAGATGCTAGTATGGTTTGCAGGTTGAAAGAACAATTGTCTAAGTCTTTTGATGTGAAGGATTTAAGTCCAGCAAAACAGATTCTTAGTATGGACATTATCCGAGATAAGAGAGCTGGAAAGCTATGGTTGTCACAGAGAAAGTATGTTAAACGAGTGCTTGGTAGATTCAACATGCAACATACTAAATCAGTTAGCAGTTCACTTGCCAATCATTTTCATCTAAGTAAAAAATCTTATCCAGTGTCTAAGGAAGAGCAACTAGCTATGTCTATTATTCTTTATTCTTTTACAGTCGATTTTTTAATGTATCTTGTCATAACGTCTAGATCCGGGGATCTATCGCTAGACATTGACTTAAGGGAGTCGCCACCAATCTTTTTTATCTAGGTGCGATTGGCCACCTAAGGAATCTGTCCTTTCAGGGAACACCTAAGCTTGAGGGTCCCTAAAAGAATAGGTTCAGGTCTGCTAACCAGAACAAAGTTCGGGAGTTCGGTTACGTGTGAGGAAGGTTGTAGCACCCTCACAACGCCCATCAAAAGATGGTACCAGCTTAAATTTGTGTTATCCAAAAGCCTTAAAATTTTACCAAGTAATTAGTTGTTGGAAATGATTCTCAATTGACTCTAATACTTTTAGCAGAAAATTGAGAAAATTCCCTCACCTCAGGAGTATGCAAGAAAAACTACTGTTTCACTTGCAGGGGCTCCGTCGTCGGATTTATTAAAGAAAAAACAAAATCATCCAATTAATTATTGGAAATTATTCTCAATTAACTCTAATACTTTTAGCAGAAAATTGAGAAAATTCCCTCACCTCAAGAGTATGCAAGAAAAAACTACTGTTTCACTTGCAGAGGCTCCGTCGTCGGATTAATTAAAGAAAAAAAATCAAAATCAGCCAAGTAATTAATTATCGAAAATTATTCTCAATTGACTCTAATACTTTTAGCAGAAAATTGAGAAAATTCCCTCACCTCAAGAGTATGCAAGAAAAACTACTGTTTCACTTGTAGAGTCTCCGTCGTCGGATTAATTAAAGAAAAAGAAAAAAAAAATCAAGATCAAAATCAAAGTCAAATAAAAAAATTCAAAAAAAAAAAAAAAAAAAAAAAAACCTGGAGCGGCTCGGATCGCGGCTCGGCTTGGTTCGGCTCGGCTCGGCTCGGCTCGGCTCGGCTCGGCTCGGAGGGGCTGAAACGCGCGGGTCAGAAAGCGGGTCGACGCTTCGGGTCGGGTCGGGTTCGGCAAAACGCGCGGATCCTCTTATTAACTTAAAGCCAAAACGACGTCGTTTTGGGCGGGTATAAAAGGCACCTTCCTCCGTTTTTCAGCAGACCGTTCCTCCCCTCTCTCTCTCTTCTTCCCTTCTTCTCTGCCTTCTCTCTAGAATTTGAAGAACGCCGGTGCCGGATTCTGGAAATTTCGCCGAAAATTGGCCGAAAGTTGGCCGGATGGTCGCCGGTTTCTGGGATTCTCCGCCGGAAATTGGGTCTGTCGCCGGAAACTTCAAAGTTCGCCGGAATTGTCGCCGAAAAATTCAAAAGTCGCCGGAATTTTCGCCGGAATCTGGAAATTTCCCAGAAATTTCCAGAAAATTTTTTCGCCAAATTTTTCTAAAAAATTTTTCTCACTGCCAGAACACTCCTAAACTTTTCCTTAGCTCTCTAAACACCCCTATTCTCTCAATCAGTAGCTTTTGCTTCTGTTTTCTGTGTGTTCTTGAACTGTTCCAGGGGGGTCCCTTTTATAGGGGTTGATCAGGAGTTTCTGATCAATCCCAACTCCTCCTTGGACGGGAATTCAGTCTTTGAATCCAATTGGACTCTCTTGATTGAATTCCCATTCCCAGTAGGATTCTCCAGCTTCAATCTTAGCCCTCCAAAATCAAAAATAAAAAAATACTAGATAATAATCAGATAAATCAAAAGATATTTAAAAAATATATATATATATCTGATAATCAGGAAAAATCAGAACAGATAATTAAAAATAATAATAATAATAATAATAATAATAAAATAAGATAAACCCAAGTATATATTACAAAAAAAAAAATAATAATAATAATAAATATATAACTATATACATATAAATCTAATCTAATAAAAAAATAAATAAATATATACATAATAATAATAATAATAAAATACATAAAATACAAAAGAAGAAAAAAAAAATACAGGATTGAATTGGGCCTTACCCATTTGGGCCAGGCCCAATTGATCTGGGCCCGGACCCAATTGGGTGTCTACAGCTGCCCCTCTTTGCACATTTTCTGTGAAACAGAAATTGTGCAAAGACGTAGACACCCAATCAAAATTCAACTCAACATTTTTATTTTTTGATTTTTTTTTTTAAAAATTTTTGTTTTTTTTGTTTTTTTTGTTTTTTTTTTTGTTTTTTTTTTTGTTTTTTTTTTTTTTTGCCGAAGCTCCTCTAAACAGAGGCAACACGACTTTGGAAAGATAAATTGCTCCTCTCAACAGAGGCACCACGACTTTGAAAAGTAAATTGCTCCTCTCAACAGAGGCAACGGACTTTGGAAAGTAAATTGCTCCTCTAAACAGAGGCAACGGACTTTGGAAAGTAAATTGCTCCTCTCAACAGAGGTACCACGACTTTGGAAAAGTAAATTGCTCCTCTCAACAGAGGCACCACGACTTTGAAAAAATAAATTGCTCCTCTCAACAGAGGCACCACGACTTTGGAAAAAATAAATTGCTCCTCTCAACAGAGGCACCACGACTTTGGAAAAAATAAATTGCTCCTCTCAACAGAGGCACCACGACTTTGGAAAAAATAAATTGCTCCTCTCAACAGAGGCACCACGACTTTGGAAAGATAAATTGCTCCTCTCAACAGAGGCACCACGACTTTGGAAAAATAAATTGCTCCTCTAAACAGAGGCACCACGACTTTGGAAAGATAAATTGCTCCTCTCAACAGAGGCACCACGACTTTGAAAAGTAAATTGCTCCTCTAAACAGAGGCAACGAACTTTGGAAATTAAATTGCTCCTCTAAACAGAGGCACCACGACTTTGAAAAGTAAATACTCCTTGACAATCATGTCCAAAGGAGTTGAAAGTTGTGTTTGAGGGAATTTCAGGAGATCATGCCCAAAG
Organism: Durio zibethinus; assembly: GCF_002303985.1. The sequence goes on along the minus strand of NW_019168399.1, from coordinate 14,884 downwards.
GTCTTATAAATCAACCCTGATACCCAAAGACATCCTATTTCAAGGATTAGGAAACTTACCTGACAAGCTTTCTCTTTTTCAGTTTTGCAAAATATCTTCATATTTGTCTTCTCTATGTGGGACGTTGGAACGCCCCTGCATCTTGAGTTTATACACTATACTTTCCTGAAAAGTAGTGTATGCTATGCAAATGCATGTGAATTTCAATGCATGCTATGCAAATGTTAGCCAATCAATTCATGTTCAATGTATGGTACTCAAGTTTCTCAAGCTCTTTTTTTCTTGGGTGTCAAGCCCTTTGATTCTTCCAGGATCCAATTACACTGCTCTTCTAAGATCGAACCAGTGTAGCTCTCAATTGTCTTTTCCACTCACATTCTTCCTTGTTCAGTTTCTCAATACCTTGGAATAAGCCTCATCAAACATTCAATGAATTTCTCAGCACTAGCAAATTTCAAAACAAATTCCATCCACCATCATTGGGTCATTGTCTCAGCATTAACCGTTCCAAAACAAACTCTGTCCACTGATTGTTCTCATCATTCAATCATAACTTGCGAGTCATATCGACCAATTCATCCTTGTACTCATCTCTTGGTTATACCACTTTTCAAAATTTGCCCCATTATATTCTTCATTTGGTCACATCATATATCCTTCTAAATCATCTCTTTTAGGTTTCTACCATTTCTTCATCATCTTAGATTTCTTTTCAAATGAATGCAAGACTCTTTTAAGCACATATTCATTCATTCATTATCATTTCAATTCTTGACAAATACAATGCAATCAAGCATTTTCTCAATTCATTCTAGGGGTGAAACAATGAGAGAACGCAAGGTGAATTATGGTAAAGATAATCAATGAAGATCTGTTTTGGTACAAAACAAATGGGAAAGGAAATAAATTGGATGTCATTGAGATGGATGGTATGTCCAAATGATGAATATTCAGACAATTCTCAACATTAATCTAGGATTCTTTTTCAAAAACTCATTCCATTTACTGTTGAAGTCATCTTGAGCTTGGCGAACTTTGCCCCAGTCTTTGAGGGATCTTCAGATGTCTTTGATCTTCCATTCATGTGAGCCATTTGACCTGGATTTTTTTTTTTTTTACCAAAATCACCCTTTCAGGTTTTCAATTTGAATCTCTTTTTTTTCATTTTCTCATTTCTTTCTTTTTTCTTTTTTTCTTTTTTTTTCCATCATCTTTTTTCATTTTTCATCCATTGTTGATATCTTTCATACATCAAACTTTGGAGCATGATTCCATTGCTTCCTCATGAGCATACCTTCGCTCAACATATGATTATTCAAGTTGAGTATTCACACTTGATCCAAATGGACTTTTCAAGGTTGTAATGTAGGCCAAGGTGAAGGGTCATAAAAAAATGGATATAATAGGCTCAAAACATGTATTAAAAAAGGTTCAAAACCGAAGGATCATTTGATGTAGCTTGGCATTTTGCCCCCACATCATTTCACCACTTTTTCTTTCCTCACACAAAGGATTCTCATTACTTTGCCCCAAGTCATGTGTGGCATTTATTTTTTCTTTTTTTTTTTTTGAGACCTTTTGTGGTGTTTTTTTTTTTTTTTTTTTAAAAAAAAAAATTACCCTCCAGTGTAGAGGGTGATCCTTGGTTGGGGTTCTTCAAGAAAAAAAATCATGATTGGCTCAAAGGGGTAGCAATAAATGGTTTTTCCAATGGTAAAAGAAAGATGGCCATTTTTCATCTCAATTGTGAATACCTTTCTTGAATATCATCTATTGAACAAAGCTCATGATCCTGTATGAAGGATTACATATCTTCAAGACATATCTCTCTACCTTACTTCTTGCTCAAATCATCTTCTCATATTAAATGTGGATGAGTTCTCAAAATTAAATCCCAGAATTATTGTTATCATTGTCTAAATATTCATCATCTGAAATTTAAGAATGGGAATGTAAAGTTATGAAAGGTAACAGGGCATGGAGTAATGGTCAAATGAAAGAGAAAAATGTAATGAAATGCATTGACTTGCCTTTATTAAAATGATAACAAGTAAAGTCATGTTGCAAAAAGAAATCCCACATTACTTGAAAAGAAATCTTAAAGTGACAAAAAAAACCTTCAACCCGCCTTATCTCCATTAAAAATTAGCCCCCTATATGATCAGGTGAAGAAATCCCCATTGACATCTTGCCCCTCAATTCATTGTGACTCTCCGGACCCTTTCTGTTCTTGACTTTCACTCAGGGCACTGACATTGGATGTTGTTGCTTTTTCTTGATCAAAACTTACCATTCCATCATTGATCAACCGTTGCACCTTATGCTTTAAAGCAGTGCAATTTTCAGTAGAATGGCCAGTAATTCCATAGTGATAGTCACAGTGGGCTGTAGGATCATACCACTTTGGATAGGGTGGTTTAAGAGGTTCCACATGGCTGGGGGCAATCAAGTGGCTATTATAGAGTTCTCGATATAACTCTGTATAGGTCATAGGGATTGGATCAAATACAGGTTTTTCTCGAGCAGTCCGTTGTTCTCGCGAGCCACTGGCTGGGTTAGTAAGGCGGATTTGGGTTCTTACAGGAGCTTGAATGTTAAGGCGATAAGTGGATGAATAAGATGGTTGAGGAGCTAGCTGGTATGGGTAGGATGAGGCATTGTTCACAGCAGGATAGTATGGAGAGTAGCCTTGGGATGGATAGGGTTGATAACCCCTGAATTGTTGTCTATCAAAGCTCACAGCTTGAGCTTCAGCTTCTTTCTTTTCTGATGCCTTCTTGATTTCTCCTCCTTTCAACTTACCATTTTTTATGGCACTTTCAATAATTTCTCCAGAGATCACCATGTCAGCAAAATTTTTTGTTGCATTCCCTATCATCTTTTCATAATAGGGAGGTTTCAAAGTGCTAACAAACAGCACTGTGGTCTCTTTTTCTGTCAGAGGAGGTTGTACCTGTGAAGCTATATCTCTCCATCTTTGGGCGTACTCTTTAAAAGATTCGTTTGCCTTTTTCTCCAGATTCTGTAAAGACAAACGATTAGGAGCCAAATCGATAATGTGTCGATATTGACTGATGAAGTCATGTGCCATATCGCTCCAAGAGCGAATACGAGTCCTATCCAACTGAACATACCATCTGGCGGCAGAGCCAGTAAGACTGTCCTGGAAAACATGCATTAAGAGTTTTTCATCATGAGCATGAGCTGCCATCTTCCTGCAATACATGGTGATGTGGGTTTTGGGGCACTTGGTACCATCATATTTTTCAAATTTTGGTACTTTGAACTTATAGGGAATAACCACATCAGGGACTAGGCAGAGCCCAGCAGCATCTACTGACCCATAAAAGCTAAATCCTTCCACAGCCCTTAGCCTCTGCTCTAGCATACTAATCTTGGAACTTTCCTCAGCTTCCACTCTTATCTTTTCCTTCTCTTTTTCTTTTAAATCATCTAGATCAGGAATTGGTTCTGCTGCCTTTTCAGTGAAGACAAGATTTATATAGCTATTGTACTACCCTGGGTTGAAAGCTGATGGCATTCCGGGATATGCAAAGTGTTGTGGCGGGACCTCTTGAGCAGATTGGGCTTGAGGTGGGCCAAAACCAGGAGGGTACAAAGGGTCAGCCACTTCTTGCTGGCTTGTATTTCCTTCAACTCCTTTTCCTTTATTCAAATTATTAAGAGCCTCCAGAATCTTGCTTAGTTCACTTTCAATCTTCTCTTGAGCTTTTTCTAGCTTTTCAAATCTATGGGAACTTTCTTCCTCCATTTGCCTTGCTCTGGATCTTGTATTGTATGGATGAGCAAGGTTTTCGCTAGATGGAGCTATCCTCGGACCTTGAGTACCATACTTATGATTAGAAATATTATCCTATGCTTTATGTATGATGCTTTGATACACAAATGAAATGTACATTTTTTTGAATGAAATCTAGTATGAAATGAATGCAAATGATTGTGTTAAAATATGATCATGAAAATAATGCAGATGCATACAATCAGACAAACAACATAGTTAGTTCCATGGATGAAATGAAAGTGATGCTGATGCATAATGTTACATATGATAAAAATAATACACAAAGTTAAGCAATCAAAATGATTAGATAAACACCCTTTTTGTGTCCTAATTTCAGGGTATATCTATCATTGGGTAGAAAGGGCTCTATCCTAGGGTTAAGCACTCTTAAGGTTCACTACATGTGGTTTTAAAGTCAGAGTCTAAAGGTCCTCAAATTGTTCCTTACATCCTTGTCCATCACAGACTAGTAAGGCACCCTAATCCTCACCCATTACAGGCTACAAGCGGAAAAGGTTCAATTTGAGTGGGAGTATTTCGCTAGCCACTGCGGAGGCATTAGACCTCACGAAAGCAATAGGTACTTTACTCCCTCCTAGAGGGACAGAGCTCGGGTGTAGAGCTCATGTTATGCACATGCACATGAATGACATAATTAACATAAACATGAATAATAACACATATATACAAACAGGTTCAATTTTATTAGGCTTTTGGATAACACAAATTATTTGCTGGCCTGACTCTCAAAGTCCCCAGTGGAGTCGCCAAGCTGTCATAACGTCTAGATCCGGGGATCTATCGCTAGACATTGGTTTTAGGGAGTCGCCACCAATCTTTTTTATCTAGGTGCGATTGGCCACCTAAAGAATCTGTCCTTTCAGGGAACACCTAAGTTTAAGGGCTCCTAAAAGAATAGGTTCAGGTCTACTAACCAGAACAGGGTTCGGGAGTTCGGTTACGTGTGAGGAAGGTTGTAGCACCCTCACAACGCCCATCAAAAGATGGTACCAGCTTAAATTTGTGTTATCCAAAAGCCTTAAAATTTTACCAAGTAATTAGTTGTTGGAAATGATTCTCAATTGACTCTAATACTTTTAGCAGAAAATTGAGAAAATTCCCTCACCTCAGGAGTATGCAAGAAAAACTACTGTTTCACTTGCAGGGGCTCCGTCGTCGGATTTATTAAAGAAAAAACAAAATCATCCAATTAATTATTGGAAATTATTCTCAATTAACTCTAATACTTTTAGCAGAAAATTGAGAAAATTCCCTCACCTCAAGAGTATGCAAGAAAAACTACTGTTTCACTTGCAGAGGCTCCGTCGTCGGATTAATTAAAGAAAAATCAAAATCATCCAATTAATTATTGGAAATTATTCTCAATTAACTCTAATACTTTTAGCAGAAAATTGAGAAAATTCCCTCACCTCAAGAGTATGCAAGAAAAAACTACTGTTTCACTTGCAGAGGCTCCATCGTCGGATTAATTAAAGAAAAAAAAATCAAAATCAGCCAAGTAATTAATTATCAGAAATTATTCTCAATTGACTCTAATACTTTTAGCAGAAAATTGAGAAAATTCCCTCACCTCAGGAGTATGCAAGAAAAACTACTGTTTTTACTTGTAGAGGCTCCGTCGTCGGATTAATTAAAGAAAAAAAAAGAAAAAAAAATCAAGATCAAAATCAAAGTCAAATAAAAAAAATTCAAAAAAAAAAAAAAAAAAAACCTGGAGCGGCTCGGATCGCGGCTCGGCTTGGTTCGGCTCGGCTCGGCTCGGCTCGGCTCGGAGGGGCTGAAACGCGCGGGTCAGAAAGCGGGTCGACGCTTCGGGTCGGGTCGGGTTCGGCAAAACGCGCGGATCCTCTTATTAACTTAAAGCCAAAACGACGTCGTTTTGGGAGGGTATAAAAGGCACCTTCCTCCGTTTTTCAGCAGACCGTTCCTCCCCTCTCTCTCTTCTTCCCTTCTTCTCTGCCTTCTCTCTAGAATTTGAAGAACGCCGGTGCCGGATTCTGGAAATTTCACCGAAATCTGGGAATTTCACCGGAAATTGGCCGGAAGTTGGCCGGATGGTCACCGGTTTCTGGGATTCTCCGCCGGAAACTGGGTCTGTCGCCGGAAACTTCAAAGTTCGCCGGAATTGTCGCCGGAAAATTCAAAAGTCGCCGGAATTTTCGTCGGAATCTGGAAATTTCCCAGAAATTTCCAGAAAATTTTTTCGCCAAATTTTTCTAAAAAATTTTTCTCACTGCCAGAACACTCCTAAACTTTTCCTTAGCTCTCTAAACACCCCTATTCTCTCAATCAGTAGCTTTTGCTTCTGTTTTCTGTGTGTTCTTGAACTGTTCCAGGGGGGTCCCTTTTATAGGGATTGATCAGGAGTTCCTGATCAATCCCAATTCCTCCTTGGACGGGAATTCAGTCTTTGAATCCAACTGGACTCTTCTGATTGAATTCCCACTTCCAATGGGATTCTTCAGCCTTCAATCTCAGCCTTCCAAAATCAAAATAAAAAAAAAATAATAGATAATTAGAAAAGATATAAAACAATAAAATCTGATAATCTGAAGAAAATCAGAACAGATAATTTAGAGAGAAAAAAAAATAATAATAATAATACATAAATTATAATATAATAATAAATATATAACTATATAAATATAAATCTATTCTAAATAAAAAAAATAAATAAATACATATATACATATATTAATACATAATAATAATAAATATAAAAATACATAAAATATAAAAGAAAGAAAAAGAAAAAAAAAATACAGGATTGAAATGGGCCTTACCCATTTGGGCCAGGCCCAATTGATCTGGGCCCGGACCCAATTGGGTGTCTACATATCTTATGGTTTGTACAAGGCTTGACATTTCTCATGCAGTTGGTGTAGTGAGTAGATTTTTTTTTAATTCAAAAAAAGTTCACTGGGAAGCAGTGAAATAGATTTTTAGATATTTGAGGGGTACTTCAAAAATGTGTTTGACTTTTGGAGTTTCACAACCAGTTCTAGAAGGGTTTACTGATGCTGACATGACAGGCGATTTTAATGGTAGAAAATTTACTTCAGGGTATTTGTTCACTTTTATAGGATGAGCTGTATCTTGGTAATCTAAGTTACAGAAGTGTGTTGCTTTGTCAACTACAGAGACTGAGTATATTGCAGCAACCAAAGCATGTAAAGAAATACTTTGGATGAAACATTTTCTTCTTGAATTGGGATTGAATCAGAAAGAGTATGTGGTATTTTGTGATAGCCAAAGTGCTTTAGATTTGAGTAAGAATATCATGTACCATACTAGAACAACGTACATTCATGTTAGATATCATTTGTTACGTTCAGTGATTGAAGAACAGCAGATGCTATTGAAAAAAGTCTATACTAATAAGAATGTAACAGATATGTTGACTAAGATACTTATTAAGGAAAAGCTTGAGCTTTGTAGTAACTTGGCCGAAATGAGTTCCTTGGCCAAAGTAAGTTCCAAATGAAACTGCTATGGTGATGAATCTCTTTCTAATGGGGTTGGAGGGGGAGATTGTTAGGAAAGTGGAATCCAACCTCATGTAAGTGGTTTTGGACCAAGTAAAGGCCATGGGCCTTGATATATCATTTTACACAGAGCCCTAGCTACTTAATAAAAAAGAGGTGGGATTGTTTTAAGGGTGTGTCGAAAACCAAGTAAAGAAAGAAGAAAAGCCAGAAAAAGCAGAGAGAAAAAGGAGAAGGGAGAGTTGGTTGAACGAAAGTCGATCTGTGGTCCGATTAAGTTGGAACCTTGTCAGGAGGTTTATGATTTAGAGTTCTACATTCTTACGGTGAAGATCGGGTTTGAAGCTCTCTAGGAACAAATCCATGGTATATTTGTTGAGTCACTTATTTGTTGAGATTTCTCCAATTATTTTTCTAGTTGTTGATTAGCTCTAGTTTTAGCTAGAGAAGAACTTTGTATACCTATTATTTGATATTGAAGATTTTTCTGGTGGTCCGTGGTTTTTTCCCTCTACACTGGAGGGTTTTCCATGTAAATCTTAGTGTGCTTTATTTTTTCTACGTTTTTTATTATGATTGTTGTCTATTGCTTCTGTATTATTGTGATTATTGCTTCAGGCGCAACATAAACAACCCTACTACTGCTAATATACAAAATAAAGCCTTCCCTTGCTCCCTCCTCCCTCCTCCCTACAAATATTTTCTATCTCTATTTTCCTCACCATTCTCCCATCACCAATTGCCAAAATCCTTTCTTTTCTTCATTTTTGAACCAAAAGCTATCTCTTTTTTCCTTTCACCCCCTATTCGCACCTTCTAAAACCCTCCCAAAACACATCTAAGCTATTCCAATCCCCAGAAACCCCAACCTGTACAGCAACAACTTTACTAACCTTTTAGGCCACCCCCATCTCCATTGCTTGCCCAATTCCATTCCTTTGACCCATGAATAAGAGTCCTATGTTTTGTTAATTGTGGTCATGAATAATAAAAGTATCATGTGTCGGAAATAAAATTGTGATCCAAGTATAATAAGGTAATCAAATATATCATAAAAGAAAGGTAAATGGGTGAAAAAAAAAACCCCATGAACTAAAATTCAACATTTTTTTTATCAATTAAGCCCTTGTTAGAGAAAAGCTAGTTAATTGTTTTCGTCCAATAAAGAGCTTAATTGAATGAAAACAGATGTATAAAAGTTTAATTGAGTGAAAAAATATATGTAAAGGTTTAATTGATTTGAAATAGAAGATTTAGAGCTTGATTAATTGCAATTAAATATTAGGAACTTAAATGATTGTTAAATTTTTGTCTAAGATTTTTTTTAAACCTTATCCCTAAAAAATTCATTAAAAAAATTACATAAAATTTAGAGAAGTTAAGACTCTTTTTTCTTATTATTCTTTGCTATAGTTTTAAATCAAATTTTGCTATATACGTTTGGCTAAAATTAAGCAAATTGTTGAAAAAGAATATTAATTCAAATACAACACTAGTTTTATATAAAAATAAAGTTATAATACATTATGTACGTGATTTCAAATGTTTAATTTTGCAAAATTTTAATATATCTTTCGTAGTTAACGTAATTATTTTTTTTCACTAACTTTTAATAAATTTTAATCACCGTTCACTAACATCATTTTCTCAATTCGTGACTAAGTCTTAAGCACGTAAATAATAATGATAAATATATTGAAAAGTAACAAACACGACGCATAAACATGCCAATTGATCTACCCCGTAAGGAAGAAAGCTTGTGACCTATGCTTTCCAACCTTTCATAGTATGCTAACCACCATGATTTGATGAAATACAAAGCAAGCTTGTGACCTCCAATTTCCAACCTGAATTTTCCACAAATAGCATTTTATGATTCATTGAAATTCGATAATTGTAGAAAGAAGAACAAAAGACTTGACAAAGGAGTCAAATCCACCAAGTCTGTGGAGTAAGTCCCACAGCCCGATAATTAACACTTTAGGTCTTAGAAATGAAAAAAAAATTACAAAAAAATTACAAAAAATTTAGAGAAACTAAGACTTTTTTATATAGTATCACCAAAATTTTTCTTTATATGTCCAACAAGCAATGGAACTAGCCCCTCACATAAGCCATGGGAAAAATTTTCTCTTCAAACTATAAGAAAAGAATCTACTTAATGACGTATTATATTTTGATTAATTGAATTTACAATAGACGTGATAAAAATTATAATATTTTTTTATTATTTTGATGAGTTTTTTTTTTTTTTTAAATTTTATAAACAAATTTACATAATTGAACCATATTAATTTAAGTAATTATGTTTTTATTATTTCGTATTAAATGTTATATAAATTCAGTTTGTATAATTTAAAAACTCCAGGTGATATATATATATATATATTAAATATAAAAATGTTGGGCTAGTTGAGTTTTGCCTTAATACCACAAAGCAAATGGGTTATTATTAGAATCTTGACGGGCCTAAACAAAAGAGTCTTCCTCTTCTCCCTCCTCCGCGCAAATATCTTCTACCTCTATTCTTCCTCACCATGGTTTCATCATACTCTCTTAAACCCATCACCAATTGCCAAAATCCTTTCTTTTCTTCATTTTTGAACAAAAACCCATCTGTTTTTTTCCCCTTCACCTCCCTTTACCACCTTCTAAAACCCATCTCAGCTATTCTAATTGTTGCGCCTGAAGCAATAATCACAACAATACAGTAGCAATAGACAACAATCAATAATCAAATACGCAGGAAAAATAAAGCACACCAAAATTTACGTGAAAAACCCTCCAGTGTAGAGGGAAAAAATTACGGGCCACCAGAAAAGTCTTCACTATCAAATAATAGTTATACAAAGCTCTTCTCTAGCTAAAACTAGAGCTAATCAACAACTAGAGAAACAATTGAAGAAATCTCACCAAATAAGTGACTCAATAAATACACACTGGATTTGTTCCTAGAGAGCTTCAAACCCGATCTTCACCGTTCAGAATGTAGAACTCTGAATCATAAACCTCCTGACAAGGTTCTAACTCAATCGGACCACGGATCGACTTTCGTTCAACTAACTCTCCCTTCTCCTTTTTCTCTCTCTACTTTTCCTGGTTTTTCTTCTTTCTCTGCTTGGTTTTCGACACACACCTAAAACAACCCCACCTCTTTTTTATTAAGTAGCTAGGGCTCTGTGTAAAATAAAAGATCAAGGCCCATGGCCTTTACTTGGTCCAAAACCACTTACATGGGACTAAACCCCATTTTCCTAACAATCTCCTCCTCCAGCCCTATTAGGAGGAGATTCATCACCATAGCAGTTTCATTTGGAACTTACCTTGGCCAGGGAACTCATTCTGACCAAGTTACTGCAAAGCTCAAGCTTTTCCCTGGGAAGTATCTTAGTCAACATATCTGCTACATTCTTATCAGTATGGACTTTCTTCAATAGCATCTGCTGTTCTTCAATCACTGAACGTAACCAATGATATCTAACATCAATGTACTTTGTTCTAGCATGGTACATGGTATTCTTACTCAAATCTAAAGTACTCTGACTATCACAAAATATCACATACTCTTTCTGATTCAACCCCAATTCAAGAAGAAAACGTTTCATCCAAAGCATTTCTTTACATGCTTCGGTTGCTGCAATATACTCAGCCTCTGTAGTTGACAAAACAACACACTTCTGTAACTTAGATTACCAAGATATAGCTCCTCCTGCAAAAGTGAACAAATATCCTGAAGTAGATTTTCTACCATCAAGATCGCTTACCATGTTAGCATCAGTAAACCGTTCTAGAACTGGTTGTGAAACTCCATAAGTCAAGCATATTTTTTAGGTATCCCTCAAATATCTAAAAATCCATTTCACTGCTTCCCAGTGAACCTTTCCTGGATTAAAAAGAAATCTGCTCACTACACTAACTGCATGAGCAATGTCAAGCCTTGTACAAACCATAAGATACATTAAAGAACCGACTGCAGAAGAATAAAGAATACTAGACATAGCTAGTTGCTCTTTCTTAGACACTGGACAAGATTTTTTACTTAGATGAAAATGGTTGGCAAGTGAACTGCTAACTGATTTAGCATATTGCATGTTGAATCTACCAAGCACTCGTTCAACATACTTTTCCGGTGACAACCACAGCTTTCCAGCTCTCCTATCCCGAATAATATCCATACCAAGAATCTACTTTACTTGACCTAAATCCTTCATATCAAAGGACTTAGACAATTGTTCTTTCAACCTGTAAACCATATTAGCATCTTGTCCTACAATCAACATATCATCAACATATAATAATAGGATAATGAAGTTACCATTAGGAAATTGTTTAACATACACACAAGAATTCGCTGCTGTTCTTTTATAGCTATGACTCACTATAAAAGAATCAAACTTCTTGTACCACTGTCGCGGAGCTTGTTTCAAGCCATACAAGTTTTTCTTCAATTTGCAAACTAAGTGCTCTTTCCCTTTCACTTCAAAACCCTCAGGCTGATTCATATAAATGTCCTCCTGTAAATCACCATGCAAAAATGTAGTTTTAACATCAAGTTGCTCAAGTTCAAGATTCAAACTAGCTGCCAATCCCAGTACTACTCGAATAGAACTCATTTTTACAACTGGAGCAAAAATCTCATCAAAATCGATGCCTGGTTTCTGAGAAAAACCTTTTACTACCAATCGAGCTTTGTACCTCACTAGTTTGTCACCATTTTTTTTCAATTTGAACACCCATTTATTCTTTAATGGCCTCTTCCTTGTTGGAAGTTTAACAAGATCATAAGTACCATTCTTTCGTAATGACTCCATCTCTTTTTTCATTACTTTTAACCAGTGCTCTCTATCCGGAGTAGCCTGTACATCTTGAAAGCTTTCTGGCTCCCCTTCACTGGTAACTAAAATAAAATCTGAACTTGGATACCTAGTAGATGGCCTGCGCTCTCTAGTAGATCTCCTGGGTTGAGACTCTACATCACTTGATGCTGAAGGTAGCTCTCCCTGCTCAACACTCTCAGGTAGAGAGGATTGCTCCCCCTGCTCAAAACTAATAGCATCTGGCTCATCACTAACTGTAGCTGGCTCATTCATATCCCCAAGTTCTATTTCTTGCTCATTTGCACCATCTGTGATTCTTTCCTGTGGAATCCCTGTCGGTGTTGAAACATCACACTCAACAGTAACCTGTGTAGTCTTCTCATTTTTCTCAAAGTCTGCTATGGTTTTTTTTTCATGAAAGACCACATCCCTGCTTCTGACTGTCTTTCTCTTTACTAGATTCCATACCCTGTAGCCAAATTCCTCATCACCATATCCCTACAAACACAAACTGTGTAGCTTTACTGTCAAGCTTTGATCTCTGCTCTTTCGGCACATGCATGAATGCTTTACACCCAAAAGCTTTCAAGTGAGAGTATGAAGTATCTTTCCCTGTCCACACTCTTTCTGGAATGTCAAAGCCCAAAGGAACTGATGGTGACCTATTAAGTAAATAACAAGCTTGTGTTGACTGCTTCACCCAGAATGGCTTTGGTAATTTTGCCATCCTCAATATACATCTGACTTTTTCCACAATGGTGCGATTCATTCTTTCAGCTATACCATTATGCTGCGGTGTTGCAGGTTCTGTCCTCTCATGCCTGATCCCATGCTTTGAGCAATACTCTTCAAAGCCTTTAGATATGTATTCCCCACCATTATCAGTTCGAATACACTTCAAGGTAAACCTGTCATCCTTTCAACCATGGCATAAAATTTTTAAAAATATCGCAGTACCTGACTTGTATTTCAACATATACACCCAAGTCTTACGTGAAGCATCATCAATAAAAGTAACAAAATATCTGCTACCACCTAATGACTCAACCTCAATGGGACCACATACGTCAGAATAAATTAATTCCAATCTATTTTCTTTTCTCTGAGAACTTTTACGAAAAGAAACTCTATGATGCTACCAAACAAACAATAATCACATGAATCGAGAGACATACCTTTGGTCAAGGGATGAGAGAGTGCCTTGCCAAAACCTGTAACCCTTTTTCACTCATGTGTGCCAGCCTCCTATGCCCAAATTTACTGAAGCATCATTTTCAATGGTATTTACCTGGTTACCGTCAATTGCATCATGTTCTTATACATTTGTGGCAGCATAGTTTTCCTTTACAACTACCATAGATCCTTTGAGAAGCTTCCATTGTCATTCTTTTTCGGCTTTCATATCCTCTTTATCAAGGACATTAATAGCAAGCAAGTTCATTCTCATATTTGGAATGTGTCTGACATCCCTCAAAGTCAACATGCAGCCTGTACTAGTTTGTACAATAATATCACCAATCCCAACAATCTGTGAACACACTCTTGTTTCCCATCTTGTACAACCAAAGTCTCCTGCTTTGTAAGTTGTAAACAAATCTCTCTTAAGAACACAATGATATGCGCTCCTGTGTCAACTATCCACTCAATGCCGGGATCACTAACATGATTGCAATCATCATGTGTACAAATCAAGTAACTGAATCACTATCTGAATTCACTGTTGCAAACATTGCTATCATCTAAACTCTTGCTTTTCTCATCTGTTCGCTCTTGCTTCAAGGATTTTATAGTTTCGTTTAATATGACCCGCCCTTACTACAATGGAACACTTCACTTTACCTCTAGGACTTGGATCTTATGTCCTTAGGACTTACCACGCCTTTGAGTCTGACCTCTGTCGATGTTTCTACCCCTATTCTCTGTGACTAGAGCTTGATTTCCCAGGGTCTACCATCTTTTTCCGCCTTTTTCCATTAAGATACTTGTCCTACCATCTCCAATGTCACCTTAATAATCAGGAGCTGAATTAAAGAAGCCATCCAACTAGAGTATTCCCAGCTGTGTGGCAATGATCCCAAAGAAATAACGCCTTCATTTCATCATCCATCTTAAGCTCCATAGTAGTCCATCCGATTAATATATCTTGAAAATCACTCATGCTCTGTAAACAGATCGTCCATCCCCTGTACTGTAAAGTTACAATTTTTTAACAAGCATAACTTCATCATACATGTTTTCTCTCATGACAATGTGCCATTTTCTCAACAATGTGAGCATCTGACTCCTGCGCTACATGATGGAACACGCTGATATCAACTCATTTTCTGATTGTAGCCAGCGTCTTTCTACCTAGCTTCTTCCCAAGCTTTCATCTTTCATATCTGCTGGTTTAGCCGAATCACCCAATACTGGCTATTACAATCTTTGCAGTATAGATGATTCCTCCATCATAGGCTTTCAAATTGAATAATTCGTGCTGTCTAATTTTATCATAGAACTGTAATCACCCTCCATGATCTCAAATAGAATTTACTTCTATCTGGGTTGCTTCTGTATCGATGTCTCAAAATAAACCCTCGCTCTGATACCACTTGTTGCGCCCTGAAGCAATAATCACAACAATACAGAAGCAATAGACAACAATCAATAATCAAATACGCAGGAAAAATAAAGCACACCAAGATTTACATGGAAAACCCTCTAGTGTAGAGGAAAAAATCACGGGCCACCAGAAAAGTCTTCACTATCAAATAATAGTT
>NW_019168398.1:10000-15000 GCF_002303985.1 Durio zibethinus | reverse complement strand
CTCGGTCCGACTGGGGCTTAGACATGGAATGAGCTCCGTATGCCTAAGTCAACCCACGGAACGAGCGTGCGGGCGCTCAGCCGGCCGGAGAGGCAGGATGCGCAAGCCGGGGATCGATCGGGTGCTAGGTGGGTTTAGGCACATCTTCAAATTTCTGCCGTGCCAATGCCATTTTTATGGCTTGTAAATTCATACAATGGTCCCCTAAGCCTTCACGTGAAGTTTCGTTGCAAGATGACTCGTTTTCTATTTTTCACGATTTTCGAACTTTTTTGCGGTTCGTGATTTTTTAGAATTTTTTTAGAAGGAGTTTTGGCCCCAAATTTTGTGGACGTGATCCTTCTATTTTTGTTGGCATGCACAAAAAAATTCAGCTAAAAACTCGAACCGGAGAAGATTTCGTGACCGTTTGAAAAAAGTGTCCCCGTTTCAGACACTTTAACGGCTACTGGCAGCAAACCTGTAAAATCTCAAACGCTCTTTAAGGGGGTGTGAGTTCTCAGAGGTTTGATGAGGGATAGGGGGCCAACACAAGGGCCAAGCACCAGCACCCATCGCACGTCATGTGCGCACACCCCCCGGCCCCCCTCCCAATCGCCGGAACCCCAATGCCGCCGGTCAGGTTCTCCGGCGGTACTCCGGCGATGCTCCGGCGATGCTGTCCCGAGTGAAAAAAATGCGGCACCAGCACATGCTGGAGCCAAGCATGGGCACCGTGGCTCAAAATCGAACTTCGGCCAAGGCCTCGACCATCAATGGCACATGATGACGCATGGTGATGGCACATGCATCGACCATCATCGGCATAGGCTGCCCTTCGGTACGGGCACTTGCCTCGACCGCCATCGGCACAAGCTGGGCCCTGGTGTGGGTTGTTGCCTCGATCACCAGCGGCACATGCTGAGCCTTGGTGCGGGCGGTTGCCTCGAGCACCATCGGCAGACCCTGGGCCCTGGTGCGGCCGGTTGCCCCGATAACCATCGGCACACGCTGGGCCCTGGAGCGGCCGGTTGCCTCGATCACCATCGGCAAAAGCTGGGCCCTGGTGCGGGCGCTTGCCTCGACCACCATCGGCACACGCTGGGCACTGGTGCGGGCGCTTGCCTCGACCACCATCGGCACACGCTGGGCCCTGGGGCGGGCGGTTGCCTCGATCACCATCGGCACACGCTGGGCCCTGGTGCGGGCGGTTGCCCCCAGCACCATCGGCACACGTTGGGCCCTGGTGCGGGCGCTTGCCTCGACCACCATCGGCACACGCTGGGCCCTGGTGCGGGCGCTTGCCTCGACCACCATCGGCACACGCTGGGCCCTGGTGCGGCCGCTTGCCTCGACCACCATCGGCACACGCTGGGCCCTGGTGCGGTCGGTTGCCTCGAGCACCATCGGCACACGCTGGGCCCTGGTGCGGGCGCTTGCCTCGACCACCATCGGCACACGCTGGGCCCTGGTGCGGGCGCTTGCCTCGACCACCATCGGCACACGCTGGGCCCTGGTGCGGCAGGTTGCCTCGAGCACCATCGGCACACGCTGGGCCCTGGTGCGGTCGGTTGCCTCGAGCACCATCGGCACACGCTGGGCCCTGGTGCGGGCGCTTGCCTCGACCACCATCGGCACACGCTGGGCCCTGGTGCGGCAGGTTCCCTCGACGACCATCGGCACACGCTGGGCCCTGGTGCGGCAGGTTGCCTCGAGCACCATCGGCACACGCTGGGCCCTGGTGCGGGCGGTTGCCTCGACCACCATCGGCACACGCTGGGCCCTGGTGCGGCAGCTTGGTGCTCGGCACACGCTCGGCCCTGGTGCGGTCGGTTGCCTCGAGCACCATCGGCACACGCTGGGCCCTGGTGCGGCAGGTTGCCTCGACCACCATCGGCAGCCTCGACCACCATCGGCACACGCTGGGCCCTGGTGCGGGCGCTTGCCTCGACCACCATCGGCACACGCTGGGCCCTGGTGCGGGCGCTTGCCTCGACCACCATCGGCACACGCTCCGCCCTGGTGCGGCAGGTTGCCTCGACCACCATCGGCACACGCTGGGCCCTGGTGCGGGCGGTTGCCTCGACCACCATCGGCACACGCTGGGCCCTGGTGCGGTCGGTTGCCTCGAGCACCATCGGCACACGCTGGGCCCTGGTGCGGGCGCTTGCCTCGACCACCATCGGCACACGCTGGGCCCTGGTGCGGCAGGTTCCCTCGACGACCATCGGCACACGCTGGGCCCTGGTGCGGCAGGTTGCCTCGAGCACCATCGGCACACGCTGGGCCCTGGTGCGGTCGGTTGCCTCGATCACCATCGGCACACGCTGGGCCCTGGTGCGGGCGGTTGCCTCGACCACCATCGGCACACGCTGGGCCCTGGTGCGGCAGGTTGCCTCGACCACAATCGGCACACGCTGGGCCCTGGTGCGGGCGCTTGCCTCGACCACCATCGGCACACGCTCGGCCCTGGTGCGGTCGGTTGCCTCGAGCACCATCGGCACACGCTGGGCCCTGGTGCGGCAGGTTGCCTCGAGCACCATCGGCACACGCTGGGCCCTGGTGCGGGCGGTGCCTCGACCACCATCGGCACACGCTGGGCCCTGGTGCGGGCGCTTGCCTCGACCACCATCGGCACACGCTGGGCCCTGGTGCGGGCGCTTGCCTCGAGCACCATCGGCAGACGCTGGGCCCTGGTGCGGCAGGTTGCCTCGAGCACCATCGGCAGACGCTGGGCCCTGGTGCGGCAGGTTGCCTCGAGCACCATCGGCACACGCTGGGCCCTGGTGCGGTCGGTTGCCTCGAGCACCATCGGCACACGCTGGGCGCTGGTGCGGGAACTTGCCTCGACCACCATCGGCACACGCTGGGCCCTGGTGCGGCAGGTTGCCTCGATCACCATCGGCACACGCTGGGCCCTGGTGCGACAGGTTGCCTCGAGCACCATCGGCACACTATCGGCCCTGGTGCGGGCGGTTGCCTCGACCACCATCGGCACACGCTGGGCCCTGGTGCGGGCGCTTGCCTCGAGCACCATCGGCACACGCTGGGCCCTGGTGCGGGCGGTTGCCTCGAGCACCATCGGCACACGCTGGGCCCTGGTGGGTTTAGGCACATCTTCAAATTTCTGCCGTGCCAATGCCATTTTTATGGCTTGTAAATTCATACAATGGTCCCCTAAGCCTTCACGTGAAGTTTCGTTGGAGGATGACTCGTTTTCTATTTTTCACGATTTTCGAAACTTTTTGCGGTTCGGGATTTTTTAAAATTTTTTTATAAGGATTTTTGGCCCCAAATTTTGTAGGCATGATCCTTCTATTTTTGTTGGCATGCACAAAAAAATTCAGCTAAAAACTCGAAGTAGAGAAGATTTTGTGACCGTTTGAAAAAAGTGTCCCCATTTCAGACACTTTAACGGCTACTGGTAGCAAACCTGTAAAATCTCAAATGCTCTTTAAGGGGGTGTGAATTCTCAGAGGTTTGATGAGGGATAGGGGGCCAACACAAGGCCAAGTACCAGCACCCATCGCACATCATGTGCGCACACCCCCCCGGCCCCCCTCCCAATCGCCGGAACCCCAATGCCGCCGGTCAGGTTCTCCGGCGGTACTCCGGCCCGGCGATGCTCCGGCGATGCTGTCCCGAGTGAAAAAAATGCGGCACCAGCACATGCTGGAGCCAAGCATGGGCACCGTGGCTCAAAATCGAACTTCGGCCAAGGCCTCGACCATCAATGGCACATGATGACGCATGGTGATGGCACATGCATCGACCATCATCGGCATAGGCTGCCCTTCGGTACGGGCACTTGCCTCGACCGCCATCGGCACAAGCTGGGCCCTGGTGTGGGTTGTTGCCTCGATCACCATCGGCACATGCTGAGCCTTGGTGCGGGCGGTTGCCTCGAGCACCATCGGCAGACCCTGGGCCCTGGTGCGGCCGGTTGCCCCGATAACCATCGGCACACGCTGGGCCCTGGAGCGGCCGGTTGCCTCGATCACCATCGGCAAAAGCTGGGCCCTGGAGCGGGCGCTTGCCTCGACCACCATCGGCACACGCTGGGCACTGGTGCGGGCGCTTGCCTCGACCACCATCGGCACACGCTGGGCCCTGGGGCGGGCGGTTGCCTCGATCACCATCGGCACACGCTGGGCCCTGGTGCGGGCGGTTGCCCCCAGCACCATCGGCACACGTTGGGCCCTGGTGCGGGCGCTTGCCTCGACCACCATCGGCACACGCTGGGCCCTGGTGCGGGCGCTTGCCTCGACCACCATCGGCACACGCTGGGCCCTGGTGCGGCCGCTTGCCTCGACCACCATCGGCACACGCTGGGCCCTGGTGCGGTCGGTTGCCTCGAGCACCATCGGCACACGCTGGGCCCTGGTGCGGGCGCTTGCCTCGACCACCATCGGCACACGCTGGGCCCTGGTGCGGCAGGTTGCCTCGAGCACCATCGGCACACGCTGGGCCCTGGTGCGGCAGGTTGCCTCGAGCACCATCGGCACACGCTGGGCCCTGGTGCGGTCGGTTGCCTCGAGCACCATCGGCACACGCTGGGCCCTGGTGCGGGCGCTTGCCTCGACCACCATCGGCACACGCTGGGCCCTGGTGCGGCAGGTTCCCTCGACGACCATCGGCACACGCTGGGCCCTGGTGCGGCAGGTTGCCTCGAGCACCATCGGCACACGCTGGGCCCTGGTGCGGTCGGTTGCCTCGATCACCATCGGCACACGCTGGGCCCTGGTGCGGGCGGTTGCCTCGACCACCATCGGCACACGCTGGGCCCTGGTGCGGCAGCTTGCCTCGAGCACCATCGGCACACGCTCGGCCCTGGTGCGGTCGGTTGCCTCGAGCACCATCGGCACACGCTGGGCCCTGGTGCGGCAGGTTGCCTCGACCACCATCGGCACCCTCGACCACCATCGGCACACGCTGGGCCCTGGTGCGGGCGCTTGCCTCGACCACCATCGGCACACGCTCCGCCCTGGTGCGGCAGGTTGCCTCGACCACCATCGGCACAC
>NW_019168397.1:0-21510 GCF_002303985.1 Durio zibethinus | reverse complement strand
GTTATTTCATACAAATTAACAACACTAGGTTGACCCTTTACTACCTCTTTTTTCATTCATACATGGTGTACATGGATAAACAATAGACAAAAAGGTTCACCAGCTGCAACATAAATTAGGATTGTTCTTTTGTCCTTATGACTACAAACCATAGCTTTAACATTTTTATTTGAACAAATTTATTTTAATCCATCATCTAAAGATAGCTCAAGAACATAGTAATACATTTCACTAATGGATTCATAGCCTAATTTTGTAATCCACTCTTGCACTTGAAAAAATGATAATTGATTTAAGGAAAATCATCAATCCATGTAACATCCCTTTTACCCAGACCTTATGAGGAATACAAACAAATAACCCACCATGATAAAATTTAAGTGTTTTATGCCCATTCCACATTTGTAAAAACAAATTTCTACTTTATTCAATTTTGAAGTCTATTTTAGAAATGCATATTTAAACATCATTGGTAGTAAAAAATAAAAAATGTAATACTACTCATAGCTATCATCATCCTCTTCCTTAGGCAAACCAATTAAAGTGCAAAAATCTATAGATTTTGCATGAATGTTAAACTATTACTTCCAGTACAACATTAATGAAGCTATTGTATCATCATGTATTCTAAGCTATTATGGTCATAAAGAACTCTAAACTTAACAACATTAGCCCATTTATAAATGCTCTGCAACATTCTGTAATTTAGTTATTCAAAATAAAAAAAAAACCTAAATTTCTTAAATTTAATAAACCTAAACAAAAGATTTCAACCAATCTTAATGAAATAGAAGTGAAAATTCACACATACCTAGTTAGATTGTGAAAGTTTGCTCAATACATAATAATTATGCCTCTTCGTTTTTTTGCTAAAAGGTGCTTAAAGTGCTTCGACCATTGCTTTTTCAACAATTTTCAATTGATTTTGCCCTAAACGTTACCTCAAAAAACTCCTTTTAATCGAAATTGAAAGGTTTTTTAGATTGATTCTTGAAGTTCTCTATTTGATCATTTTCAGATGAGTTGATTTAATTGTAAGTAACAAAGTTTTGCTTTCTGTTTCAAATGCTTCGAGAACAAGTCACGGGTTTTGTAGCAATAAGGGTATTCTTATCATTTTATGATAGACAATGTCTATAGAATATTAACAGAATGTTACAGATACACAGCTTAGGATAGTTAAGTGTCACTGTTTAAACATCAAGGGCAAAATAAAATCGCGTTAGACCTTAAGGTATATATATGTAATTTACCCTTATTATTATTATTATTATTATTATTATTATTATTATTATTATTGAAATTTCAGCTAAATTTTCACCATTTTGAAATATTTAGAAGAAAACTTCTCACCTAAAAATTTCTAAGAAATCAACCATTCTTGAGTTTTAAAATTTTATCATTGGATAACATCGATTCATTTAAAAACATTACATTTTATCTTTTGTTATTTGATTTGTGAATTATTTTTTATCTAAATTTTCCACCATTCTAGGGAATTTAAAAGAAAAATTTTCACCTAGAAATTTTTAAACTATATTTAAATGTTTAATATGGTACCTAAATTTTAAAGATTTTTATTGGGGTGCATAAACTAAGAATCTTTTTACTAATATGATAGTCACCTCTAACATGACTAGCTTCAAATAATAATACATGTTGAACAAACAACCATCCATGTACTATATTAGTTAACAGATTTATAGTTCATGTACCACATTTGAAATTTTTAAATTTTAGGTACCACATTGAACATTTCGCTATAATTTAAGGATCATTCATAATATTAATCCTCTTGATTTTAGTTTCCCTTTTATTTTAATTCAAATTTATTTTTGAGAAAGAATTTCAAAACAATCCAATTCACCACCATCTTGAATTGTTTCCTACACTTAGAGCTAACAAGAAGAAACATAATTTGCTTGAAAATCCTTACAAGAATTGGCTTCTCTATAGATGTGAATTAGAGAGCGATCCTAGCCCATATGTAAAGGCTGACTTAATAGAGAGGATCATTTTTTTTTGATGGACTGGAAATTTTTTTGGACAGCCAGTAAGGAATCAGATTTTTCAAAAATTTTTGTGCATTCGTGTCTCCTAGCAAGCTTTAAACCAGTGTAGATGGCATAAATCTCAAACTTATTACAATTGAACCCCATCCATGTTTTACCGTAAAGCCGAAAATCCAAGAACCCTTACTATTCTTGAGTAAACCACCAAAAGCTAAATCATCAAAATTGGATGTGGCTAATGCATCATCGTTCAGTTTAACAAAAGTATATGGAGGACATTGCTTACATAACACACGTGTATTACTTTTTTTTATTACATGTCTTCCCCTTCCAAAATATAGAATCATTTGTTAGAGTTCTATTAAAGTGTGTTTAGATGGAGAATTTTCAAATTTCGAAAAAATTTGAAATGAAGGCATTTTAAAATACATCATTTCAAAATGATAGCGTGTTTAATTATTGGTTTAGATAAATATTATTTAAAAGAAATTTAGTCTATTAGAATTTGATAAAATAAAAAATAATTATAAAAAGAAGAATAATAATATTAAAGATAAAATTATGTCTAAATAAAATATGCAATATGGGTATTATTAGATTTGTAAAAATACAGATATTATTAATAATATAAAAATAAAAATATATATTATAATTAAATAAAATGATATTTATTTATTTAAGTTTTGTATTTTATGGTTAGGCTAATAATTATAATCTTATACAATTATCATATGGTTTATAGTGTAATCTTGCTTTTTCTTGAAATTTTAATGAAAATTATACTACTAATCTGTTAATTTTCTCGTGTAGGTATGCCTAGTGAAATGTGGGAAAATGAAGAACTTGAGGATGAATTTACTTGCCTTGGATCATGTTTGAAGCCAATTTCAGTAATGGAAGAACAAGCAACCAGCTGCCTTTAATTAGGAGTTGACTACTATTGATTTTGGGAGCTCAAGTTACCTACTGGATGTATGGCAACCGACTGTTATTGCAAGACAGCCAATTGCCTAACCAGTCAGAAGCTTATTTCATGTACTGAATAGCATAGTAGTCGATTGCTATTGCAAGGCAGTCGATTGTCTTTCCTAGTTAGTAGCTTAAACCGAGTTGGCAATTGACCTTGAGCTGCAATTGAGCAAGACATGGATGAAATCACCTATATCTATGAGAGTTCAGAGTTGAATCTAACTGAGCAAAAGCCCTAGGGACTTCATTGAGCTAAAGGAAAAATAAAAAGAGTGAAAGAAAAGTGTTTACAAGATCAAAGGATGATAAACATCTGCTATACGATTTTGTGAGCATAATGGGAGCTGGGAATTAGATGAAATTTGGCCAAGGAATATGTTATTAGTTGGCATTTTATTAAACTCCATAGGCTAAAATTGGAGCACAAGGATCTTGCATATTAGCTTCAATTTGAAGAGAAATGGGCCTCAACTCTAGTTTATAGATTTGGAGCAGTTTTGCACTTCAAGTGCGAACACAGAATGTGCATTCCAAGAGTTGAGGAGAAGAGTGGCTGGCCTGACATTTTGAAGACTTCATATTGGCTAATTAATGAAACACTTGGATTACCAAATTCAGTTCGAAGCCCCCTAAAAAGATGGAAAACTGAATGCTGCCTAAAGAGAAGAAACTTGCTGAGTACACTTCCCTTGCCGATTTGGAGGCTGACTTGACGAAATTGAACTCCCTCATTGGACCAAACACATTACCAATTGCCTATAAATACCTCCTCTCGCTGCCATTCGGAGGAAGAGAGATTAGATTAGAAATTAGATTTACTTTCTTGTATTTAGTTTTAGGCATTAGGAGTAATGTAGAGGAGATTTAACATTTTATGTTTTCCTTCACAATTTTTGGTTTGCCAAACATTATTGTTCCTGTAAATTTTCTTTCAAGCACTTTAAATTTCCTGCACATTTACAGTTTTTTTAATGCAATTTACATTTTTAGTTGCTTTCTATTCAATTTCTTGCAATTTCCATTGAGTTCGCAAATCTGTTTTTTGTAGTTTTCTCTTCCAGCATTGTTTCAGTTTTCTCATTTGATCTTCAAGTTCTTGATGTGATTTTTGGCTGAATTTTTTACTGTATAATCTACATTCATCGTACTTCAATTCTGGAAAATTTCATCTTTAGATTCAATCTAGATTTTTTTCCTACAAATCCTAAAAGTTGCGATCTAGTTGCTAGCAACAGAGGAGGCAGTGGAAGTAACAGCGCCTATGGTGGCTTCTTCTCCTTGCTAGGTGGCAGTCCATTGCTCTTTCCTTATTCTCACTTATTGTTTCATGTGTTTAGATGTATATTTACCCTTCCTTGCACTTTAATTCATGTTTTTACATGTTGTATGGCTACTTTAAATGTTCATTCCTCTGTTTTCTCAATTTTAGATGTTGAAAGTTAATTGAGTTCATTGAGCTTGTTTTTGTTTATTTCAAGCAGATTCTTTTTGTTCATTTTGAAGTTCACTTACTGTTTTAGATGCCTGTAGTTCTTTTGCAGTTAATTCTTCCATTTGAGTTCTAGATCTAGGATTTATGATGCATTAATTTCAAATTCAATTTGCATTTCTCATTTGGTTCTAGTTTTTTTTCACGCATTTTATTTGATTTCAAGTTAGATTTGGGTAGTTTACTGTTCTCTAATGAGTTCTATGTTAGTACATATAAGCCTTGGTTTCGGTATTATTCATTTCAAGTTCTTTTCTAGTTCCGTTTTCACACAAGCATTAGTTTTGTATTTTCTGTTTTTATAATGTGTTAGCCAATTATTTTTCTTAGCTTGAGAGTAGTTTAGCTTAAATTTCTGTGTTTGATAGAGCTAAATATAGCTTGAGAAGGTTGTCCTTTGATACTTAAACCTAGGCAAACCCCAAATCAATACTCGAGGGAATGGTACTTAATTCACAATTTTATTACTTGTTATTACCTATACTTTTGCAGTGATTTACACCCAATCAAGTTTCTGACATTGTTGTTGAGGATTGATGGCTTGACCTAACTCTAATATCAAAACCACAACATGCTATAGCTTAGTTCACCCTTAGTTCACATACCTTGAGTGTAGATAGCTTTAGCATACATAGCTATTTAATCTTGGTTCAAGTTTATTTTACTTCCTATGTGAGAAGTCAATTTACATGTGGTCGAGCAACATGAGGACTATGCTAGATTTTTTTATGATGATCACTTATTGTAATGGCCATATGAGGAAAGGAAAGCCAAAAAAAAGTTGGCCCTTAAAGCCTTATCCTTACAATTGGACTCTTTCCGTTAATAAAGTAGATGTCATTAAAGCCAACCGTGATCTTAAACTATTTCATCAATTCCAAAGCCAACGTGAAAATGATAATGTTTACGTTGGAGTCTACCATAAGGGTGTCCATAATTTGGTTTTAATCAAATTAATCGATCGAATCGATTTAATTTAGTTAATCAATCAGTTATCGAATTAATTTCAATCGATTATTGAAAATAATTTCAGAAAAATTTAGATTTTCGGTTAATTCGGTTCAAAATTAATTGATCAAATTAACCGAAATTTTAACTGAAATATTATAAAATCTATATATAAAACTAACAATATACGAATTTGTCCATTTCATTTCAAGTTATTAGAGTTTTTAACTTAATACTTTGGTAGTTGAATATTTTTATTGGATTATTTTATTTAATTTATTTCATATATAAGAAAATAAGAATTTAAAATATAATTTAATTTAATGTATTTTATTATTCGATTAAATGAAAAAATTAATCGAACTGACTAAATTAATTTTGGCCTGTTAATTTTCAAAATTAAGAAATTCAGTTCAATTAATAAAAATAAAATAAGATAATTAGGTTAATTCGATTTTGGGTAATTCAGTTCAAAATTAATTGAATCGACCAAATGAACACTCTTAGTCTACCATAGTGATAAGTGCCCATACGATCAACAATCCCATTTCTACCAAAACACCTATACTAATCAAGTTTGAGAGGGTTATCCTAATCACATGTGGGACACTAGTTTGGGGCATTCATTTATTCACCACCTATGTATTCCTTGAATTATCCTACCAATCTTCCATTTCCATAATAACCTCCATCACCTCGATACTTTCCATCATCTCTACTAGACCCTCAAATTCCACATTATGTTCCATAACAACAAAATTCCTCTCCATCATAATACCATTCATCTTTATATTACTTTTCATCACACAATACTCAACATCACCTCTTCCATAGGAAAAAAAAACCATCTATTGAAGAGAAGTTCACTGGATTGCTTCAAGATTTTATTCTTAGTCCTATAGAAACAAATCCAAGTTAGGGAGGTAAGGAGGAGTACACATTAAAGGATGACTTGAAGAGAGGAGGTATGGTGTGGTTTGATGAAGATGACATGGAGACTATTTTGGTGGATTTATCAAAATCTATTAAAGTTGTAAAGAATGAGATAGTGGAAGTTGAAGACAATTTTACGGTAAAGGAATTTGATTATGATGGACCGTTTAGAGGAGTTGAGAGTGAAAGGAATTAAGCATCAATAATCAGAGTTAAAGCAATAAAAATTTTTAATTTTTAATTTCTTAAAGCCAAGATTAATCAACAAGATCATACAAACACACAATATATACAAACTATATGGGTCTTGGCTAGATGTATACCTTGTGTGCCGAAACTCTTTTGGTTCTAGGTGGTGATCTTCCAAATAGTTTCTCAAGCGAAAAAGCTACTCAAATGGGCAACCTGTAACAGTGATCCACACAAACTCTTGTGAAAAAACCTCATTTAAGTTAAGGAAGAACACAAACTATACTCCAGCTAGTGAGTGTTTACAAAACCTCTTATTTCTTACAAGTTTTTACTTAAACTTTCTCTTAGCTTATTTTTGCATCAAGTATTCCTTGTATCTTACAAGAGGGCCGGTAGATTAATGCTCTTTTTATATAGGGATATTCAGCCATATTAGGTTTAATGCAAGACATATATATTCCCATAAATATCTCATGTTTGGCCGAATAGTCTAAACAAGAAAAGTCACTCTCTCTTGTTTTCTTTCCTCTATCTTTTGGTCATACCAAAAACAAATTAAGTCTAACTTAATTTGCCTCAATTTTAATCTTTCACAATTATCGTATTGTGTGTGACCCATTAGGTAGAAACATTGTGAGCCCTAGTATTTGGCTATAGATGAAACAAAGTTCTTGACTTCATCACTAATTCTCTAATGAACTAATCTTATATTTATAGATCATGATCAATGTTACCTTCATCACTAATTAAGCCCAACTTAATTTGCCCCAATTTCAATCTTTCACAATTGTCCTATTGTGTATGACCCATTAGGTACAAACATTATGAGCCCTAGTATTTGGCTATAGATGAAACAAACTTCTTGACTTCATCACTAATTTTCTAATTAACCAATCTTATGTTTATAGATCATGATCAATGCTAGCATCATTGCAATGGCCCCCAATTGCCAAAGAAAAGTCAATATGGCTTGACAACCTATCCATAAATGATCTTAATGTGTAATTAATATATATTCATCACTTAGTATCTCAGTTTGAACATTAAATATGGTTTAGTGTCTATTCAATCTCATTCAACTATGTTAAATTCTGTCCTTAACATTATCTCACAAATAAGCTTTAAAACAATTCTAAACTCTTATTTCATTTTAGCCAATGATTTCTCAAATTAAATCAATCAACACTAATAAAGATACTCTTTTGATTACACAAGGTGATGAATCCCATTTTAATTACTTCATGCATCTTCATATGCCTCATGTTATACCCAACAAAATTCAATTGGAGTATTCCTAGTTAGAACCATAAGTAAGGTAAAGGATAAAATTCATCATATAAGATGATAAGTAATCTCGAGTCAAAAAATCACTTATCCAACTGTCGCATGAGAATATAGCTATAGACACTATGTGAACTACCATATAACATTGTCATTTCAAGTCATGTTTAGTGAACTTGCTCTTATAACAAGCACCTACACATTAGCTCAAGTTTACCCAAACTTTTAACCTATAAGATCAATTGCTTACTTCATAAGCAAGAGCATAACCATGTGCCAGTCTTAACAGCTTTTATCAATGTCTTTTTTTGACAAAAAAATAATTAGAACAATTTAGAAATAATGCTTTAATGTAATGATGATCTCATAATTACAATCTTATTGTAATTCCCTTGTAAACCATACTTATTCCAAGGATTTTATTTATAAGAAGTAAGTAATATTAATTATGTGTATATTATCTCATCGATAAAAAATGCTTTTCATATTAACATAAATGCATAATATGACATGTATTTCATAGCTAATCTGATTGGTTTTAAGGCATATTGCCAACATAGAGTTTTGAAGAGAATAATATGGTCCAATTCAAGAAAAAGTTGATGCTCATAGTCCACTCATCCTATTTATTAAGTTTTTAAAGGTCAAGTGACTGATTGTGTGAAAATGGCTAAGGTGGACAAATGTGTTGGTAAGACAAGCTTACTATAAAAATCACTTAAGGCCATTGAACTATTCCATTTTGAATATATTAGTAAGCTTACAGAAAAAGAGAAACTCATTAGCAAAGAACTTAGTTATTTAATAGCTCTTCATTTCTTGGTCCTATACCTAAAGTTTTAGACATCTCATTCATTGAGCTTCTTTAAGATAAACCATCTAGGAAAGAAATGTTAAGTGAAAAGGATTTTGAAGCGAATGGATCAAGTTTCTACAATGTATTTTATGAAGGTCATAGTAGTAGTCATATTCAAGTATATTCTAAGCCTCCTAGTATAACCATGCCATTTCCTATGCTTTTTGAGAATCCATTGTTTGACAAGTTGGAAATGCATGTGTTTGAAAACCAGTTGTCACAACATATGGGTCTAGGAACCCAATTGCTGGATGTGGGATAACAATTAAAAAGCATTTTTATCAAAAAATAAAAACTAAAGAGTCACCACTAATCTTTTTTTTAAGTGTGATTGGTCACCTAAAAAGTTTATCCTTTTAATAAAATATTAAAAAAAGTTTTAAAGTTTATTAAAAAGATATTTGTGGTCTATAAAAACAAAGTTAAGTCTGAGAGTTGGTTACATGTGGAGAAGGATTAACACCTCTTACAACTAAATTGATTACAAGTTATCCTTAAGTTTTTGTAAAAAATGGTCTTGAATTTAATGTTTACAAGTTAATTCCTTAATTTTATTTGTTCATTCCAAAAATCGAGTCTTTCAAAATTTATGTTTTTTTTTAATAAATCATTTTTATTTCTACCTTTTTTGAAAAAAAAAACAAAAAACAATCATTTTGGATCACAATGAAAGCTTTAAGTATCGAAACACTTCCTACACTCCCTTATATTTAAACGGAGTTTTGAAAATGTTCCTAACTTTTGGGTTTTTCAAAGGCCCTAGAAAATCCAAGATAATATTTTACCTAAATGATACTCGTTCAGAGGTCTCCCTATGTTTAGATAGATCTTAAAAGTTATTTTTACTTAAAATAATACCTTACTTTATTATTACTTGAAACCGTTTCTTGAAACCTTTTATTTATGCATCATATGAATGACATGCATGAAGATATACTACATGAATGATAGTTAAAACATGAATGAATAATGTAAATTCATAAATGAAATGATAATTCAAGGATGCTTGTGAAGAATCTATTTAAAATGAACTGCAAATGCATGAGAATGGGCAAAGGGTCAGTTTTTAAGGTTTTGGATTGATTTAGGGTTTAGTTGAGGGTGGTTTAGCGTTTGGGATTAGTTTAAGGTATAGTTATGGTTTAGGGTTCGATTTTAGGGATGGTTCAGTTTGGGTTTTGGTTTTGAGGGCTTGTGTTCAATTTTAAAGTTGGTTCAATTTAGGGTCTACGTTAGGGTTTGGGTTCAATTTTAGGGATGGTGCTGTTTGGGTTTTGGTTTGGATGGTTTAGGTTTGATTTAAGATTTAAGTTTAGGGTATGGTTCAGTTTTTGGGTTTTAAGGTTTTGGTTTGAAGTTTAAAGTTTTAGGGTTTTAGGTTATAGGTTTAAGGGTTTCAATTAGGGCTAGGGTCTTTGTTCGGGGTTTTAGAGGATTGTGTTTGGGGTTTAGGGTTTATGTTTGAGGTTTAGGTAAACCTGGCAATTTATATATTCCTGTTATATAAAATACTAAAATTCATGTATTTGTATCACATTTTACATAAGAATTGCATGTCAATTCGTATCGACATGAAACAATAAAAAATATTTTTTTTTGTTTTGTTAAACACATATATAGTTATTGCTACAATTTTAAGTCATATCACCTTCATGTCTTATTTTAGATCATATTCGTGTCATGTCACTGTGTCGTATTTTAGATTTCCAGGTTTAGGTTTAAGGTTTGTATTTGGGGTTTAAGGTTTGTGTTTGGGGTTTAAGGCTTAGGGTTTGTGTTTGGAATGCATGTGGCAAGATAATCATGATGTTAATGTAAAAATGAAGCCTTGAATGCATGAAATGAAGCTAATAAGAAAACCATAATTTAGGCAAATTCAAGAACACATGACAAACTAATCATACATGCAAAAACCTAGCCAAAGGGAAATCAAACACCAAGGGTTAAAGAGAGCATAAACGTTCGGCAAAACCATGGTTAGAGGCTAGGCTAAAAGCTTTAAGGCCATTTTTAAGCTCCATTGCATTGGCCACTCAATTAGAACAATGTCTCTACCATTTTGTTTCAAATCAAACACATGCAAAACAAAGTAAAATTCACTAGAAAATTCACTAACTCAACGTTTTTATTCTTTGAAAATTTTATCAAACTTATAGAGAACATAGAAAACAAACTAAAAACATATGCAAACAAGCATGAAAATGTTAATTTCTAGCCATACTAAGAAAAGATAGAAGTTTCAGCCAAGTAATGGGGATTGCTTGGCTGAATGCCTCCTACGGCTTTTCCACAAACATTCAATCATTTATTTAGCTAAGACATTTATCAAACACATAGAAATCTATGTTATGAAGGCATTTTATTATTAAAGGATTTTCATCAAACATGTATTAAACTACTAAAATGAAAGAATTAGAAAAAAACATATTAATTAGAAACAAACATATTAACCAAACACTACACACAATCCATAAAAGTAGTAAACTAGCATGCAAATAAAATTCAATACAACCAAATCTCATCAACATACATCAATCAAAGCAAGCGAAACATAGAAATAAACCAAAGGAAGGTTGGCCAACCTCCAAAAGGTCTCCAACGATAGATATTTTCCTATTCCTTAATCTTTCTTGCTCCAAACTAGCATTATTAATTTAGTTGGTTGCATTTATTAGATCAAGCACGGATTTATGGAGGAAAACAACCATGGAAAGGGTTTTTCCTCTTTGAAAAATCACAAAATCAAAGAAAACTAATATGGAAAAGTATAGAAACTAACATGAAAATGCATGAAAGGTACAGTAAGGATTATACCTTCCAAAGCTTTTCAAAATTTTCTCTCTTTTTTTTTTCTTCCCCTTTCACACCACCAATGTTGCTACCTTCTTCTTTCATTTTTAACCCTAAATGATGAATATAAAAGCCATACAAATGCAAACTAGCCCTTGACCATTTTTTTTATCCAAGGGCCTCTACCCCTTCCCTAAGTTTATTTCATCAAGTAAACACCTTTCACCCTTAAATCTAGCCTCTTGAAAGATCAATGGACTCGCACAAAATTAGATAATAGTGCAGCTGTAGCCATGAAAAAAGATCATTTTGTCCTCATTAAAAGTTTAATCTCTTGCATGGTTTTCTTATAAAACCTATGATCCTATCTTTTTTTTTATGATTTTATTACACCAAAACTCATGAAATACTAGTAATACCTAATTGAAGTTTTTTGCAAAAAATCAACCTCGAAAAAGGTCAAATTATGAAAATACTCATAAAAGGTTAGTTTTGGTAATTTTAGACTTTTCGAGGTGCCATCAAGGTTTTTTAATGCAATCAAAATTCATGAAATAATATTAAAATATGATTTGAAGCTTTTCATGAAAAATTGACTTTAGAAAGGTCAAATTACAATAATACCCCTAAAGGACATTTTGATAATTCCATACCTTTTGAGGTACAATCAAGTTTTTTAATGCATAAAAATTAATGAAATAATATTAAAACATGATCTAGTGCTTTTCGCAAAAAACCAACCTCAAAAAGGTTAAATTATAAAAATACCCCTAAAAGATATTTTAGTAATTTCGCACATTCTGAGGTGCAATCAAAGTTTTTAATGCAATAAAATCATAAATTTCAATTGCAAGCCTTGTTAATCATATTATGTTATGAATTCTAAAGATTGATGCAAGTTCAATTTGAATAATTTTGACCAAGATGACTCTGTTTGGCCAAGTTTGATAAAGTTTGACAATGAGGCATTCATGTCAATTTGGTCCTAATTTAGTATTGAAAATTCATCAATATTAAATAAATAATGGATTTTAACTAAGTCAGACTTTAAAAACCTCACAACTAAGTGGAATTTGTCCAGACAAAATTAAGTATCTACATCCACTGTTTACAAAGAATGATAAGGGTTGTTCAACTTCAGCTTTAGACCCAACCTTTTTTACTAAACACATACCACTCATGGATGAACCTTTTTCCTTAGAGCCTAAATGTAGACCATCCATGGTGGCTTTTTATCCTTTGGTATTGCCCACTAATTTGAGTTCATTTAGGATTACACTACTAAATGTGAGGCACCTAATCTTTGAACTATCTATAAAGCATCACCATTTTGTTCTTCCTATTTGGAAGGTGGTGAAAAGGAAGAAGTTAAAGTGGGTAGATACAAGAATGAAATGTAGTGTAATTATCTAACACCATGTACAATCAAGCTACTGATTTTAAACAAACGTTTCTTGGGAAAGCAACCTAAGCTTTTTATTTTTGTTACTTTTATGGTTTTCCTTATTTTCATTTGCTTAATGTGTTTTTCCTTTGTTTTGTAGGTATTTTCTTTTTTTAATAGGTAGTAATAAAAAACAGCAATTGTGAACTTCAATGACATATCCATAAAGATAAGAGAGTTTCCCTTCACCCTCTTTTTGGTTTTATTTCTACTACTTACACATTAAGGACTATGTGTCTTTCAAGTTTGGGGCTATAAAAGAATTTGCTTAAAATTTTCTAAAATTTTCAAAAAAGTTGCTTGAAATGTGCTTAAATGTTTTTGCTTAAGTTATTACTATGTTTTTTTTGACCAATTCTTCATAAATCTAATAATAAATAGAGATTGAAAATGAATATAGCTTTAGGAAATAGTGAGTATTGTGCGAAATATAAGATGATTCCTGGATTAGTAATTTTTTTATTATGAGTTTTAATTTGTTCTTTATTTATCATTGGTTGTATTTTTATCCAAGTACATGATTATATGAGTATAAAATATTTTTTGCATTGGTCTTTAAATTAGTGTTTCATGTTCTAAAATTTGTTTTGATCATCCTCGAGGTGAAATCCTAGAAGACACATGATTAGGGAAAGGATATAGGCTATCCTTAAATAGATTGAGCCTTTCAAGCCTAATTTGATTTAATTCTTCCATAATCACCTTTTTTAGCCTAAGAGTTCTTTTCTTTGTTATGAAACCACATTAATAAACCAACCCTTGACCTTATATTTTCCATCTTTTAATCCCTTACCCTATGTGCATTAGGACATTCATGCATTATCTTTGAGTTTTTTATCATTTGGGAAAAAAGAGAAAGGGAGAAGGAAAAAAAAAGAAGCATGCTAAAAATAGCTTGTGTTCAAAAAAATTGAAAAAGAAAAAGAAAAGAAAGAATATTGAAGAAAGAAAATAAAATGGTGTAAAAAAAAAAGATATGCAAAATACAAAGTTTGGGGTGATTCTTTAAACAAGCTCTACTTTTTCCCTAAAAGCTCATTTTTAATGATCCTAGAAAATGTAACAGATAGTTATGGTAATTGAGCCTAAAATTCCTTTTATCATACCTTGACCCTAACCTTTCATGACTAGCTTATTAAAGTGCTAATTGATCTTTGGTTATTGTCTATCTATATTAGTGAAGAGAAATGAAAAAAATAAAATATGAAACACGTCCACTCTTTATTGATTCTTTGTTCAAAATTTCATGTTTTGTGTAATCATCCTTAGATTCTATACAATGATATGAGATAGATACACAATGGAACTCATATTAGAAAAAATCTTATTCTAGAAGATTCTTGTAGATTAGTCGATGCTTATGATTTTTCAATAGCTATATTTGTTAGGAATCCATGAAGAATATTGTGTTGAATTGGTCATTAAAAGTATGTGATGATTCTTGTGCAAAATTATCTTGCTTAAGGACGAGTAAAGATTTAAGTTGGGGATATGATAATTCTATAATTTTATAGAATTATCATATGAGTTGCTAGTGCAATTTTGTTTGTTTCTTGAGATTTTCATGAAAAATATACTCTTAATTCTATAATTTTCTTGAGGATGAATTTACTTCCCTTAGATCATGTTTGAAGCCAATTTGAGTAATGGAAAAACAAGCAACTGACTGCTTTTAATTAGGAGTGCATCGCTATTAATTTTAGAGCTCAAGTTACCTACTGGATGTATAGCAATTGACTGCTATTTGTATGAAAGTCAATTTCCTAACAACTTAGAAGCTCATTTCATGTACTAGATAACACACCAATCGATTATCTTTCCTAGTCAGTAGCTTAAATTGAGTTAGTCATTTGATCTTGAGCTGCAATTAAGCAAGACATGGATGAAATCAAGTATATCTATGAGAGTTCAAAGTTGAATCTAAGTGAGCAAGGCCCTAAAGACTTTATTAAGCTGAAAGAAGAATGAAAAGAATGAAAGAAAAGTGTTTACAAGATCAAAGAATGATAGGTGACAACTGTGTGGTTTTGTGAGCCGAATGGGAGCTTAGAATTGGATGAAATTTGGCCAAGGAATAATGAGTTGAGTGGCCATTTTTCTTGCAAATTTTCTTTCAAGGACTTTAATTTTCCTCCACATTTAGAGTTTTCGTAATGCAATTTACATTTTGCTTGCTTTCCTGTTCAATTTCTTGCAATTTCCTTTAAGTTCTCAAATCTGTTCGGCAGTTTTCTCTTCTAGCACGGTTTCAGTTTTCTCATTTGATCTTCAAGTTCTTGATATTAATTTTTGCTAAATTTTTTTATTGCATAATCTACATTCATAGCACTCTAATTCTAGAAAACTTCATCATTAGATTCAATTTATATATATATAATTTTTTTTTTGTTAAAAATCCTATAAGTTGTAATCTGGTTGCTAGCAAAACATAAGAGAAAATGGCTGTGACAAAGCTTGTGGTGGCTTCATCTCTATGCTAGGTAGCAATCCATTGCTCTTTCTTTATTCTTACTTGTTATTTCATGTGTTTAGATGTAGATTTACCTTTTCTTGCATTTTAATTCATTCTTTTACATATTGTTTGGCTAGTTTAAATGTTCATTCCTTTGTTTTCTCTGTTTTAGATTATGAAAGTTAATTAAGTTCATGGAGCTTGTTTTGTGTATTTTGAGCTTATTCCTTTTACTCATTTTGAAGTTCACTTATTGGTTTAGATGCCTTTAGTTCCATTTCAGTTCATTCTTCCATTTGAGTTCTAGATCTAGGATTTATGATGCATTGATTTCAAATTCTATCTTTAGATTTAATTTTTGATTTGTATTTTTCATTTGATTTAGTTTTTTTTTTTCATGCATTTTACTTGATTTCAAGGTAGATCTAGGGTAGTTTACTATTCTCTAATGAGTTTTATTTTAAAACTTATAAGCCTTATGTTCGATATTATTCATTTCATATTTTTTTCTAGTTTGATTTTCACACTAGTAGTAGTTTTGTATTTTTTGTTTCTATAATGTGTTTCACAACTATTTTCTTTAGCTTAAGAGTATTTTAGCTTATATTTTCGTGTTTGATAGAGCTAAATATAGTTTGAGTAAGTTGTCTATTGATATTTAGACCTAGGTAAATACCAAATCAATCCTTGAGGGAACGATGCTTAACTCATAACTTTATTACTTGATACAGTTATAATTTTGCAGCATACCAGGGGCCATGTGCAATAAAGAGAGAGAAGATTTGAAGGAATTTTGATCACTTTTAAATTCCCTTGAAATGCCACCTAAATTTTGAAATCCTCACTTATTTTTAGCCAAACTTGTAAATTTATTTTTGGAATTTTAAAACCTTGATTGAAATGAAATTCCTCTTTTAAATACCACATCCAAACATATCCTTAAATTCTCAATTTAATGATTCAAACTTTTTCTATCTCAAATTAAATGTCTACATTTCTTTTTTTATTCTTTCAAACTAACGTTTATTTTTCCAAAATAAAAAGCATTTTTGTAGGCTTTTATACTTAGTTTATGTAATTTTTTATATTTGTTGTTCTTTGGGAAAATTAATAAAAGTGGAAAAAAGAAACAACAAATAATTCCACATGAAAAATAGATTGTCACTAGTTGCAGTTTGCTCAGTTCTATAGCACTAAGGGTTAATTCTAATTAATTAAGTATAAGAATGTAAAATTTAGAGTAAAAGAGTCCCAATTCAAGTTTGCTTGTAAAGCATGTCGAAAGGTAATTGATATTCTATAAGCACACAAATCGTACAAGTAGTAAATTAATATCATTCCCACATAAATTGGAAATAGAGTGATTCAAATACTGAAATTGGCTCACTTTTCTTATACTTGGAGAAATCAGAATAAAGATGTAATTACTTATTAAGTACTCAAAATAATCTAAACAATGCAATTAAGCTTATAAACATGGAATAGCAATGAATTGATATGAATTTAAACCTAACTAATGCAAACAACAAGTGAATAGATAAATTAAGATGCAAACAACTTGAATTAAACTCAACTAAAACCTACCAGCAAATTAACTTGAAAACTAAGCTTGCAAATCAATTAAACTTCCATTAACAAAACTGAGATGAATTAATCTAAATTAAACTAGATAGCATGCAATAAACAAGATAAGACTGAATCTAATCATGCAAGAATGATTTAAACATGTATGAATGCTAACATGCAATAAATAACAACCTCTAATGTAATTATATGTAAAACCAGCAACTAATGACTTATATAGTAACTAGATTAAATAACTGAACCTGTAAACCTATGCAAGATTACCAAATTAAATTTTACCAGCTTTAATTAAATCAATTAGATTACTTATTAAACCTAACAGTATGCAACCAACACAAATTAATATATCTAACCCGAATAATTCCTAAAACATGCAAATTAAACCAATTGAACAATATTGAATTAAATTAACCTTAAGAACATGTAGCTAAATAAAAAATGGAGCAACTAAATCAATACCAAACTAAGGTGTATAAATTAAATCTAGTACGATGAATGATACCATGAAATTATGAAGTTACGATGAAACCAGAAGGTCAATTACTATAAACTAAGCAAGATTAAACCAAAATGGACATCAACTTAAATAAAAGCCAAGAACAAATTAAATGTAAACAAAACCATCAAACCATAAAGCTTGTTAAGGATAATAAACCAGCAAACAATTATCATAAAATAAAGAACCGAATTGAAAAATAGAAACTGAATTAAACTAAAACTTAAATAAACTAGAATTAAAGTAAAAGAAAAGTTAAACAAAAAGAAGATGAAGAACTATAAGATTTGTCTATCACCTAACCATGGTCTTCTTAAAGCCTAAAGCTAGCTATTTATACACAAAAAAACTCTAAGATAAGGTTTAGCCAACTTGGATTTTTGAAGTAGCAAACTTTTGGTTTAAATAAAATGACTTCTTGAATGAAAGAGCCCTTTTTAAACTTAAATATTGATTGAATGGAAGTGGAAACTCTTTAAAAGAACTCTTCTAGACCAATCTTGACTTCTAGATAGTAAGTAGCTACTGACCTTTTCTTTTCTTTGATATGTTGTACTTCTTTTAAAAAGAGAAGAAGGAAGAAGAGATTTCTTTGAAACAAAAAAAAGATGGTTTTGTTTTAATGTTTTACATACCTTCTAAAAGTTCTCCATGTAGCATGTATCTTGGCCTCTCTTACATGTTCATGATTTAGAGAGTTCTTCGAGAGTTTTCTTTCACTTGGGAATCTTAAAAGAAAAATCTAATTTCTCTTATGCAACCCCATTTTCTATTCAACCTTTATATCTATGCAAGTCTACTCTGATTCGAAATAAGTGCAATCCAAGCATAAATAAGAATTCCAAATCAGGGTAGGAAATCCAAAGGTTGCTTGGTTTTTTCCAATATGAACAAAATTGCCAAAGACATCATGCTGCATAAAACCTATAAGTCATCTTTCTTGGCCAATGAGAAAAAACTTGTTGTCATTGATAGCACCTAAATATATATTATTTTTACATGTTAAAATGGATGCAAAATTTAAAATTTTTGTTGATTTTTAGTGCCTTAATGCCTATTTTTGTGATTTTTTAGGGCTTTCAAGCTTATAATGAGGAAAACATGCAATCCATACATGAAAGAGATAATCGACTATGCAAGATCAAGGGTTGGCCAAACCTTTATTGGTGCAATTTCCTTTTAACTATGTAACAAAAAAAGAGTTTACTTGCACATTGGCTCTCCCTTCTATTCAGCCAAAGAGCATTTAATCCATGAGTGACTCTTACTTAGGCATGGAAGTAATTTCGATTGCCAATAAGGAATCCACATACATCGGTTAACTCACTCCAAAAGAGATCAAGTACACATGATATTTAAAGAATTTCAAGCTCCATGGATTCTACATGATTAGCCAAAGGTGTTTTACCAAGAAGAACTCTTTTTTATTATTCTCAAAGAGTTAAACAATGCTCGGAAAACTCTATTCATTAGGCCATTTTTCAAATGAAAGAAGGATAAAGCTTAGTTTGGGAGCTTAAGGACTCTCTAAATCCTTATCATATTTGACAAGAAGTGTTTGTGTTTATGATGACTCTTTGTTCAAACATTTAAAGAGTTTTTATAAAAAAAAAAAGACTTTGTAAGAAATTATCAAGATAATTAAAGAAAAATCAATCTACTCTTAAACCCCAAGCTTTAGCAGAACCTATTATAGAGCTATGATTAAGATTGAAGCTAAGCATGATCCAACAAACATGATGAAAGCTAAAGAACCCCATTCGGCCAAACACTCTTAAGATTGAAGAGTTCACCCTTTTTCATGCAACTTTGAAGATCAAGATAACTTTCATCCATTAGTATTTGAATTTAAATCAAAATCTTGTAAATTTATCCCCCTTGACCAAATCTCTCACTGTAAATAAGGAGGTCATTCACCCCTATTCCATGATCCCTCATCTCATTCTTCCCTTCTTCTTTTAGTTTTTGAGTTTTTTTCCTTTTAGTTTAAGGTAATGCTTAGGTGACAGGTTTGCCAATAACCAAAGTTTTATTCTTTCAAATTATTTCAATCAAAAAAGCAATTTTTCAAGATCTTTTTTTTTCATTATTCTAGCTCCAAATCTTGTTTTACTCTCTTAATTCAACAAAGCATTCTCTTTATTTTAAAGTTTGATTTACAATCTCTTTTACTTTCTACAAGTTTCGACCACTAGTCTTTTGGATGATGTACAAGCTTATTTTTATGCAAGCATTGTTTAAGATTTTTACATGCATTCGACAATCTCATTCTTTCTTGTTTTCAAGTTTTCACTTCTTATTCTTTTAAATCTAGTTCTAGCTATTTTTTTTTTGCTTTTGAAATGATAGTTGATGAAGTCAAGATTCAAGCCTATATTGCCTTTAATATTTTTTTTCTTTACTTTACAATCAAACTCAAGTTTTCATTAGTTTAGATATAGGAATCTAAGATCTTGCCATTAGTACTTGAAGAGCAACCCAACATTACAATCCATAATCCCTTGGGAAGTGATGCTGGAATACTTTGTTAGCCTTGAATTGATCCTTATTTTTGAAATGACAAAATATTAAAGCTAAATAAACTTGATCAAGATTTTAAAAAGGATTTATTTAGTATATGTTCTTAAGTTTTATATTTTGATACTAAATAAATAATATGATTTTCAAAGTTTAAACAAACCTTTCTTGGTGTCATATTTCTCAAACCAAATCTATCTTTAAAAATTATTTATTTGAGCTTAAATGAAAGTCCAATTGTTGTTTTTAAAGTGAACTTATTCATTTTAGACTTAATACAATTTTTGATAATATTCGGTTTTGAGAAATAGATTAACTTAAAAAAAGCTATTTTATGAGAACAAATTTTCCAACATTGAACTTGTTTTATTTTTCTGTATTAATTCACAAAGTCTTAATATTTGAATTTTACAGGGTTGGAAAGCTCTTTGAGTCTATTTTCTAATGGATTAAACAAAATCCAAATCCAAATTTTCTTAAGAAAAGATTTTAAAT
Source organism: Durio zibethinus (assembly GCF_002303985.1). The sequence continues at coordinate 1,052 of NW_019168397.1, read as the reverse complement.
TTTACTATACACTCTGCAGTTGTCGGAAAAACTTACACAAGGCTATAATTTTGAAAATTCACTATAATACGTACACAGTGAAAGTGAATTAGGTGATGAACTTTTATCAATAGAAACCTTTTATGTTTAGTTTCTAAATCTTCAAACAGTTTGGATTTTGTTTAACTCAAGTTATGATCAAATTAGTGAGTAGAGTGTAAAATAGGAGATAAACACCAACCATTGACAAGATCAATCCCTTCATGAAAGGGTAAGGGGATCAATTAGTTCTAAGCAGAAACACTCCAACGGTTACTTTTTGGTGCTTCCAATGGCTATTTTCTTCTCCTGAACACTTATATAGCTACCTCTTCAAATTTCTCTATAAATTAGGCACTCCAACACACACAAAAAAATTGATGAATCAAGAGAGCAAGAGTCAACAAGTAATATTTTCATTCTCTCAAATAATCAAGAGTTTTGAGCTTCAAAGTCTATATCTTTGCATTTATTATATCCAAATTATTTTTGTTATTCATTCATCATTTTCTTGTCTATATTATTGTATGCTTCAAATTAGCAAACACCCAACCTTTGAGAGGTTTCTTAGAGTTTGCAAAACACTTCAAAAATTTGTATTGTGTGCTTGTAAGCTTAAGGGAGGATAACCCTTAAGAGTGTGTAGTGTTGAGTTTATAAAGCTTTGAGAAGCTTGTTTGTAATTTTCAACACATAGTGGATTGGAGCCTTGGTGTGGACAACCAAGAGAGAGGACGTAAGTGCCTTATGGAGAAGAACCAACTCTATAAATCATTGTGTTTAATTTCTCTATCCTATCTCCTTATAATTTATTATTGTTCATATTTGACTTTAAGTTCATTAATTGTTATTGTTTCATTATATTTCAATCAAAAGGCTTATTGTTTTAATTTCATTCAACTATATTGAAATCATTATTTGGAAGAATTTGGAGAGATCCAATTCACCCCCTCTTGGATCACCATCTAACCTATAAAGCTAACAATTGGTATCAGAGCTTTGGTCTCTTTTTTTAGGTTTAACCACCTTAGAAA
>NW_019168396.1:0-21542 GCF_002303985.1 Durio zibethinus | reverse complement strand
TATGAGATGTTTTTAGATCAAGCGCTTACCACTACACCAAAAGCTATAACTGATAGCGAAGGTGCAACTCTATTTCCTTTATTCTTTTGGTAGCACAGGAGCCTTGTACTAAGTTGTCAGGTGGACATAAGGGCCTCACAAACCTTCATGAGATACCTCACCCATTGGGCCTCGACAGGGTTAGGTTGTCCATACACCAGGAATCTGATCTACCATGGGATACCTCACCCAAATGAATCGACATATCGAGTCCCTAAGGGAGACCGTTGGACCCCATTAATCCAACAATCTCCAACCTAAGTACACTGGAGGACTCGAACTTGGCAACCTCGCTCTGGATTACCAGTTTTCAAGATCAAGTGCTTTACCACTACACCAAAAGCTTATAGCTGATAGTGAAGGTGCAACTCTATTTCCTTATTCTCTTTGGTAGCACAGAGCCCTGTACTAAGTGACAGGTGGAACATAAGGGGCTTCGTAAAGCCTTCATGGGATACCTTACCCATTGGGCCTCGACAGGTTGGGTTGCCATACACCATACTCCAATCCACCATTAGGATACCTCACCCAGATGATCGACATACCGAGTCCCTAAGGGAGACCGTTGGACCCCATAATCTAACAAGATGTAAAAAATAAATCTATTTATTAAACTAGTTCAAATACTTATGACTATTTGAACAATTATATATTTCAAATTGTTATAACTTTTTGTTATGTCATAAAACAATTATTTTTGTTTATAAAAGTTTATTCAAAATAAAATAATACTATTGTAATAATATTATGAAAATTAATAACTAAGAGATTTAAAAAATAAATGTGTTTACCGAACCAGTTCAAATAATTAAGACTATATGAATAATTTTTTATTTTAAATCATTAGGACCTTTTATTTTGTCGTAAAATAATTTTATCAATTCTTAAATAACTTATTTAGAATAAAATAAAATAATTTTATTAATAATGCAAAAATTAGTAAGAGATTTAAAAATAATTTTGTTTGTCGAACTAGTTCAAATAATCATGACTATTTGAACAATTTCTTATTTCAAATCATTATTACCTTTTGTTTTGTCATAAAACAAATGCTTTTATTCATATAAGTTTATTTAGAATAAAATAATATTAATTTATTAATATTTTGAAAATTAAGAAGTAAGAGATTTAAAAATAAATTTGTTTACTAAGCCAGTTCAACTAGTTATAACTATTTGAAACCATTATTTACTTCAAATCGTGATGACCATTTGTTTCGTCATTAAAGAATTGTTTCTATTCATACAGTCTTGTTTGGAATAAAGTAATGCTAATTTATTAACAATCTAAAAATTTAATAAGTAATGGATTTTAAAAAATAAATTTGTTAGCCTGACCAGTGCAAATAGTTATGATTGTTTGAATAATTATCTATTTCAAATCGTTATGGCCCTTTGTTTTATCACAAAACAATTGTTTCTATTTTGTACAAGCTTATCTAAAATAAGATAATTCTAATTTATTAATATTTCAAAAATTAATAAGTAAGAGGTTTAAAAAATGAATTTGTTTACCGAACAAGTTCAACTAGTTATGACTGTTTGAATAGTTATCTATATCAAATTGCTATAACTTTTTGTTTTGTCATAAAACAATTTTTTTCCATTCATACAAGTTTATTTTAAGTAAAATAATACAAATTTGTTAATATTCCAAAAATTAATAAGTAAAAATTTAAAAATATAAGTCTTATGAACACATTCAAATAGTTATGACTATTTGATCAATTATCTATTTTAAATATTTATGACCTTTTGTTTTGTCATAAACCAATTTTTTCTATTTATATAAGCATATTTGAAATAAAATAATACTAGTTTATTAATATTCAAAAATTGATAAGTAAAAGATTTAAAAATAAATTCGTTTATCGAGCAATTTCAAATAGTTATGACTATTTGAACAATTGTTTATTTAAAATAATTATGACCTTTTGTTTTGTCATAAAATAATTGTTTCTATTCATACAAGTTTATTGGGAATAAAAAAATACTAATTTATTAATATTCTAAAAATTAATAGATAGGAGATTTAAAAAATAAATTTATTTACCGAACAAGTTCAAATAGTTATATCCATTTGAACAGTTATCTATTTGAAATCGTTATGCCCTTTTGTTTTGTCATAAAACAATTGTTTCTGTTTGTGCAAAATTATTTAGAATAAAATAATACTGATCTATTAATATTTTGAAAATTAATAAGAGATTTAAAAACTAAATTTATTTATGGAAACATTTTAAACAGTTGTGACTATTTAAATAATTGTCTATCTCAAATCATTATGATCTTTATTTTGTCATAAAAAAATGTTTCTTTTCATACAAGCTTATTCAGATTAAAATATATTAATTTAATAATATTCCAAAAAATTAATAAGTAAGAGATTTAAAAAATAAATGTGTTTGCCGAACCAATTCAAATAGTTAAGACTATTAGAACAATTATTTATTTCAAATCATTCTAACCTTTTGTTAAAGTCATAAATAATTATTTCAGTTCATACAAGTTTATTCAAAGACAACAATAGTAATTTATTAACATTTGTAAAAAATTAATGAGCAAGAGCTTAAAAAATTGCTTATTGAACAAGTTCCAAATAGATTTGACTATTTGAAATAATTATCAATGTAAAGTCGTATGACCTTTTATTTTGTTCATAAACATTTTTTTTAGATCATAAAAACTTATCCAAATAAAAAAAATACTACTTTACTAATATTCAAAAATTAGATAAGTAAGAGATTAAAAACTAAAGCTATTTTTCGAACCATTCACATAGTAATGACTATTTGAACAAATATCAATCTCAAATAGTTATGATCCTTGAGTTCTCATAAAACAATTGTTTCTAATATACAGCTTTTTAGATAAAATAATATTAATTTAATAATATTCCAAAAATTGATAAAGATTAAAATATATGTTTGTCGAACCTAGGTTAAATAGTAAGACTACTAAAATAATTATCTATTTCAAATCATTTGACCTTTTGTTTAGTCATATAATAATTATTTCAGTTTATACAAGCTTAATTGGAATAAAATAATATTTAATTTATAACATTCAAAAAATAATAAGCAAGAGATTTGAAAAATTAAATCTATTTACTAAATAAGTTCAAATAGTTATGACTATTTGAACAATTATCTATTTTAAATTCTTATGAACTTTTGTTTTGTCATAAAACCATTGTTTTAGTTCATAAAAGCTTATCCAAAATAAAATAATACTACATTATAATATTTCAAAAGTTAATAAGTAAGAGAATTTAAAAAATAAATCAATTTACCAAAAATAGTTCAAATAATTATGGCCATTTGAACAGCTACGTATCTCAAATCGTTACTACTTTTTGTTTTGTCTTAAAACAATTGTTTGTTCAACATACAAACTTATTTGAAATAAAAATAATACTAATTTATTAATATTTCAAGAATTAATAAGAGATAAAAAAATAAATTTGTTTACCAAACCAGTTCAAATAGTTATGACTATTTGAACAATTATCTATTTCAAATTGTTATAACCTTTTGTTCTATCATAAAATAATTATTTCTATTTATACAGGCTAATTCAGAATAAAATAATACTAAATTAGTAATATTCCAAAAATTAATAACTAAGAGATTTAAAAATAAATCTGTTTGCCAAATCAGTTTAAACAGTTATGACTATATGAACAATTATTTATTTCAAATTTTTATGACCTTTTGCTTTATCATAAAACAATTATTTCAACTTATATAAGCTTATCCCCAAAAAAATAATATTACTTTATTAATATTTCAAAAGTTAATAAGGGATTTAAAAAATAAATCAGTTTACTGAAATAGTTCAAATAAGTATGGCCATTTGAACAACTACCTATTTCAAATTTTTATTACTTTTGTTTTGTCTTAAAACAATTGTTTTTCAACATACAAGCTTATTCGAAATAAAATAAAACTAATTTATTAATATTTCAAGAATTAATAAGATATTTAAAAAGTAAATCTGTTTACCAAACTAGTTCAAATAGTTATGACTATTTGAACAATTATCTATTTAAATTGTTATAACCTTTTGTTCTATCGTAAAACAATTATTTCTATTCATACAGGCTTCTTCAAAATAAAATAATACTAATTTAGTAGTATTCTAAAAGTTAATAACTAAGAAATTTTAAAAAATAAATTTGTTTGTTGAACTAGTTCAACCAGTTAAGACTATATAAATAATTATTTATTTCAAATTGTTATGACCTTTTGTTTTATCATAAAACAATTATTTCAGCTTATACACGCTTATTTGGAATAGAATAAAACTAATTTATTAATATTTCAAAAATTTATATGTAAGGGATTTAGAAAATAATTCTATTTATCGAACCAGTTCAAATAATTATAACTATTTGAACAATTATCAATTTCAAATTATTATTACTAATTTATTAATATTTAGAAAATTAATCAATAAGAGATTTAAAAAGTAAATCTATTTACCAAACCATTTCAAATAGTTTTGACTATTTGTATAATTATCTATTCCAAATCGTTATAACCTTTTATTTTGTCATCAAACAATTGGTTCTATTGATACTAATTTATTTGAAATAAAATAATACTAATTTAATAATATTTTGAAACTTAATAACCAAGAAAATTAAAAAATAAATCTAATGGCCAAACAAGTTCAAATAGCTAAGACTATATGAACGATTATTTATTTTAAATTGTTATGACCTTTTGTTTTCTCGTAAAATAATTGTTTTGTTCGTACAAGCTTATTCGAATTAAAATAATACTAATTTAATAATAGTTAAAAAATAAATAAGTAAGAGATTTAAAAATTAAATTTGTTTACCAAATTATTTCAAATGGTTAAGACTATTAGAATAATTATCTATTTCAAATTGTTCTGACATTTTGTTTAGTCATAAAACAATTGTTTTAGTTCATACAAGCCTACTCAGAATCAATTAATACTAATTTATTAACATTCAAAAAATTAATAAAAAAGAGATTTAAAAAAATAAATATGTTTATCGGAACAAGTTCAAATAATTATTACAATTGAACAATTGTCTATTTAGAAGCTTTTAAAGCCTTTTGATTTGTATAAAATAATGTTTCAATTAATACAAGCTTATTTTGAATAAATTAATATAAATTTATTAATATTTTGACAATTAATAAGTAAAAGATTTAAAAAATAAATATGTTTGCCGAACAAGTTCAAATAGTCATGGACTATTTGAATAATTATCTATTTCAAATCATTATGACCTTTTTCTTTTGTAATAAAACAATTATTCCAATTCATATGAGCTTGTTTGGAGTAAAATAATATTAATTTATTAATATTTCAAAAATTAATGAGTAAGAAAACTGAAAAAAGGAATCTATTTACCGAATAAGTTTAAATAGTTATGACTATCTAAACAATTATCTATTTCAAAAACATTATGACCTTTTGTTTATCTTAAAACAATTGGCTCTGTTCATGTAAGATTATATCGAATAAAAATAATATAAATTTATTAATATTTCAAAAATTAATAAGTTAAATTTTAAAAAATAAATCTATTTTCTTAATTTGTTCAAAATTTTATGACTATTTAAACAATTATCTATTTCAAATCGTTATGACCTTTTGTTTGTCATAAACCAATTTTTTCTATTCATACAAGCTTATTCATAATAAAATAATACTAATTTATTAAAATTCCAAAAGTTAATAAGTAAAAGATTTAAAAAATAAATCTATTTATCGAGTGAGTTTAAATAGTTATAACTATTTGAACAATTATTTATTTCAAATCATTATAAACTTTTGTTTTTGTCATAAAATAGTTGTTTCTATTCATACAAGTTTATTTGGAATAAAATAATACTAATTTATTAATATAATAAAATTAATGAGTTGGAGACTTAAGAAATTAATCTATTTACCAAACAAGTTCAAATAGTCACGTCCATTTGAATTATTCTCTATTTCAAATCGTTATGACATTTTGTTTTGTCCTAAAAAAATTATTTTATTCATACAAAAATTATTCAAAATAAAATAATACTTATTTATTAATATTTCAAAAATTAATAAGAGATTTAAAAACTAAATCTATTGACCAAACTAGTTCAAATTGTTATGACTATTTGAACAATTATCTATCTCAAATCATTACGATCTTTGTTTTGTCATAAAATAATTGTTTCTATTCATACAAGCTTATTCGAAGAAAAATATTGCTAAACTAATAATATTCTAAAATTAATAAGTAATAGATTTAAAAAGTAAATGTGTTTGTCGAACCAGTTCAAATAGTTAAGAATATTAGAATAATTATCTATTTCAAATCGTTTTAACTTTTTGTTTAGTTATAAAATAATTGTTTCAGTTTGTAAATGCTTATTTGAAATAAAATAATATTATTTTAGTAACATTCAAAAAACTAATAAGCAAGAAATTAAAAAAATAAATATGCTTACCGAACAAATTCAAATAGTTATGACTATTTGGACAATTATCTATTTAAAATCATTATGACCTTTTGTTTTATAATAAAACAAATGTTTTAGTTCATAAAAGCTTATTCAAAAAAATAATATTACTTTATTAATATTTTAAAAATTGAGAAGTTGGAGATTTAAAAAATAAATCAATTTATTGAATCAGTTCAAATAATTATGGCCATTTGAACAATTATCTATTTCAAATTGTTATGAACTTTTGTTTTGTCAAAAAACAATTGTTTTTCATCATATAAGCCTATTCGAAATAAAATGATACTAATTTAATAATATTTCAAAAATTAATGAGTAAGGATTTAAAAAATAAATCTATTTAGCAAACTAGTTTAAATAGTTATGACTATTTGAACAATTATATATTTCAAATCGTTATAACCTTTTGTTTTGTAATAAAACATTTATTTATGTTCATACAAGCTTATTCAGAATAAAATAATACTAATCTAATAATATTATGAAAATTAATAACTAAAAGATTCAAAAAATAATTTTGTTTGCCAAACCTGTTCAAATAGTAAAGGCTGTATGAATAATTATCTATTTCAAATCGTTATGACCTTTTGTTTTGTCATAAAACAAATGCTTTTGTTCATATAAGTTTGTTCGAAATAAAATAAAATTAATTTTTTAATATTTTGAAAATTATTAAGTGTTAGCTTTTTAGGTAAGATGGTGATCCAAGAGGGGGGTGAATTGGATTTCTCTAAATTCTTCCCAAATAATGATTTCAATATAGTTGAATGGAAATTAAAACAGTAAGCACTTTTGATGAAAATATAATGCAAGCAATAACAATTAATGAACCTAAAATCAAATATAAACAACAATAAATTGTAAGGAAATTGGGATAGAGAAATCAAACACAATGATTTATAGAGGTTCGATCTTTCTCCACAAGGCACCTACATCATCTCTTCTTGGTTGTCCACACCAAGGCTTCAATCCACTATTCTTGAATTGAAAATACAACCATCATTTTCTTTCTAAGGCTTAAGATAGAAACCTCTATCCTTGGTAGTATTTTACCCAATCTCACTACAAAGCTCTCAAGATGATACCTCACTTCTTGTTCTCTTCCACCCTTGTATATCAAAGGTAATTTTGCAAACAACAGAACAACCTCTCTAAGGCTAAGTGTTTGCTAAGTTTAAGAACAAGAAAATGATGAATGAACAACAAATATAATTTGGATACAATAAATACAAAGATATGGACTTTGAAGCTCTAGAAACTCTTGATTCTTTGAGAGAATGAAAATATGGCTTATTGGCTCTTGCTCTCTTGATTCATCATTCTTCTTGGTGTGTTGGAGTGCCCAATTTATAAAGAAATTGAAGGAGTAGCCGTTGGGGATGCTTGGGAGAAGAAAATAGCCGTTGAAAGCATGAAAAAATAGCCATTGGTGTGATTTTGCCCAGACTTGATTGATCCCTTCCTTGAGGGGATCGATTGGTTAAAGTTTTATGCCATTTCATGCTTAAAAAGCATGACTCGATCGATCCCTTCCATTAGGGGATCGATCCTATCAATGGTTGGGTGGTTATCTCCTGTTTTACACTCTACTCACTAATTTGATCATATCTTGAGTTATACAAATCCAAATTACAAACCATTTGAAGATTTAGAAACTATATTAAAGGTCTATCCATATAAAGCTCATCACCTAATTCACTGTGTACGAATTATAGTGAATTTTCAAATTTACCCCTTGTGCAGTTTTAGACAACTGCAGAGTGTCTAGTAAAAATTCAAAATATTTTCTTAGAAAATTTGGATTTTAATTTTGTTTGATCCATTAGAAAGTAGACTTAAAGAGCTTTCCAACCATACAAAATTTAAATATTAAAACTTTCTGAATTACTACAAAAAAAATGAAACAAATTCAATGTTGGAAAACTTTGTTCTTGTAAAACAACTTTCTTAAGTTAATCTATTTCTCAAAACCAATATTATTAAAATTGTATTAAGTCCAAAATGAATAAATTCACTTTAGAAATAACAATTGGACTTTCATTTAAGCTCAAATAAATAATCTTTAAAGGTAGATTTGGTTTGAGAAATATGAAAACAAAGAAAGGTTTGCTTAAGCTTTGAAAATCATATTATTTATTTAGTACCAAAATATAAAACTTAAGAACTTGTACTAAATAAATCTTTTTCAAAATCTTGATCAAGATTATTTAGCTTAATGTTTTGTCATTTCAAAATAAGGATCAATTCAAGGCTAACAATCTCCCCCTTTTTGATATGACAAAACTTAAAGATAAATTTGCTTGATGAAAAACTTTATTTGAAACATTTAAAATTTTGAAAGACATTTTGGAAAACTCCCCTTTAATTTATGCATCATAATCGAACACAACTCACCAAACATATGTTAGAGCATATATATCAAATAAGCACAATCAAACATATGCATGTCAAGCACAAGCAAATTTGTCCATATGATATTTCTCCCTTTTTTTGTTGTATCAAAAAGGTATGAGCATATTAATGAGCAAATAAACACAAAAAAGCATCATTAACAAATATATTCATGAAACATTTCTCTTCCTTTTTGTTTATGCTCTTTAAACTCCTATATTAATTGCATTAAGCATACAACAAGAAATATCTCTAAACTCTCTCGTCCTTTTTATCATTTCAAAAGAGAGAGAGATCATTTTAAGGCATGGGACAAAATGCTTGATACCAATAATATCAAGAGTATTTTGAATGCATGTAATCATGTGTAATATGCACAATCAAGTTCACATACATCTATTCAAGCACAAAAGCATAAGTGTACTAATTTTAGCATTTTAGCACAAGTCATCAAATTTACTACATGAAATTTATGAGCAAAGGATAATGAATGATATGCAATCTACTCATAAATCATGTTAGCATAAGATGTGCTTAGAACCTAAAACATCAATAGCAATTAAGCATAAATTCAAGCACATGCATACAAGCTCATACCAATTGTTATGGATACCAATTGTTAAAAATATGTAATGATAAAGCATACTAATTGTTATCACAAAATAAATCAAACAAAATTATATTCTAAAATTTTTCCTCATTTTCAAAATAAGGATTAATCAATATAAGGCACACACAATTTTGCATGAAAGGTACAAGCTATATCAAGGATAGGCATATAAATAAGCATTTATGAAAGTTAAAAAAAATCTTTAGCAATTTTGATATCAATTGTTAGCAATTTTATTTAACAACTTTCATAGAACAAACATACTTTAAGCATATGAAAGATTCATTCAATACATACACAAATGATAATAGTAATCTTTCATAAGTTATCCTATCCAAATAAGAACCGAAAGCTCACATGTATATAATAAATCATAAGTACTAATGAGCAATGATGTTCAATCATCATGTCCCAACAAAGTTTATATAAACATGATTTTTTTTTAAACATGATGAGCACATATGCTATAGCAAAGAAATAATGAAAGCATAATTATTCAATTATAATCCAAATTATTTCAATGTATAGCAATGTATTTAATCTAAGCATATGCAAGTAATCAAACATATATATTTATTTCAAACAAAATCACACAAGCATATGCAAGAACATTTTAAAACATGTATAGCAATATATCCAAAAAAAAAATGCAAACCTTTAGACACAATATGGTACACGCTATCTCAACGGATTCAATCAATGAACATGATAAAGAAATCAATCAATTTAACTCATATCCATGTTCAAGGATTCATGCATTGACTAAATATTCATGCATTGAAACTACAATTAAGAACTAGGCATGAATATCAATGAAGGTGAATTAATCAATCCAAGCTTTCAAAAAATATTAGAACAATATCTACCAAGTAGCTTGGTGATTAATTTGTGCAATGTGTTCACAAATCATATATTTGCACATATTAAAGCAAGCATGTATATGTAATCAAACTCATACATCATATCATAAAGTTGATACATTTACCTCCATCCATGTCAAGCTTTGTTGTTGTGCTCATTTGACTTTTAATTCTCCAATCCACTTCATTTGAGCAAAACTAGGCTTGATTGATGAGGATGACATGCTTCGCTCGCTATACTTGAAATTCCAAAATTGTAGGCTTATTCATATTCACTTCAAGTTCTCATGGCATAGACTTAGAATATATTCTTGACAAAGAAATGTTCATTAATAGCATCTTGAATATCAATTGATCAAAATTATACCAATTGTTAGAAAACAATGCCATATTCTAAGTCATTATAGGCAAAAGAACATTTATTCACTAAGCATAAGTTGCCAATTGCAAGGGAGATATATACTTAAGCTAGAGGCCATATATCAATTTAAGCATTAAATAGCATAAGAATGGCACTAAAGCAAAAGTTTTCATGTAATGTGAAAAAATCAAACCTTTTAGATCATTCATGAACACAAAATAGACATATTCAATAAATCACCAAGGAATATGTCAAAAAAAAAATTTTAGGCCATATAAAAACTAAAAGCTCAAGGAAGACATATTTATAAAAAAAAAAAAATTCAAGAAAATTTTAGCACAATAGCATAAATATGTCTACACAAATTATAGGCCATAATCAACAATGACTTAAGCAAAAAGTTAAGCATCATAAGAAATTCATTTACTTAAGTCATGTTGCAATAATGTCAAGTCAATAAAAACCACATTTATCATGTATACACACACTTGACAAGAACAATAGATGAACCAATAACACATATCATTTACAAGCAACTAGTTCATCATATTTAAAATCACAAATCAAGAGATATATCAATTGAGCACAAGATCCAAAATATTTCACAAAATTAATAAAACATTTAAGCACAAAAATAAGCATATTTCACAAAATATCTTTCACAATCAAGAGATAAACAATTCAAGCATTTTAAATCACAAGCATTAAGGTCAAATTGAATTAATGATCATGCAAGCATATATCTTGACCAAGACTAAAGATGAACCAAGAATCAATATATTCCATTTAAGCACATAATGTTCATCAATTCATCAACACAAGAGAAGAAATAAATCTTGAATTAATAAGGATAAAGAATTAAAGCATATTTCAAGACTATAAAAAAAAAATCAAAAGATGAACAATCAAGAATTAATATTTAAGATTTAAGCACAAGAGCAAGCACATTACAAAGGTATTTCACAAATTAAGAAATAAACAGTTTAAGCACTTTCAAATCACAAGTATTAAGGTCAAGTTGAATCAATCATCATATGAGCACATACCTTGACCAAAAATATAGATGAACAAAGAATCAATATATATATCACTTAACCACAAGATGTTCATCAATTCACAAATCAAGAGTTATAACAATTTAAAATATAAAAAAATTTTCACACTATCCAAGCATTGAGAATAAATTGAGTAATTTTAATTAACATGGTCATATATAAGCATGTTCAACAATTACAAATCAATATGCATAAAAGTCACAAAAATCATTTCCATCATGCTAAAATCATTCAAACATGTTTATGCAAAATACCATAGGATAAATCATTCAAAGCTTAATAAGTTTAGGATTTTGATTTTTGCACTTTAAAACTCATTTTTGCTTGAAAAATACCTTAATAAATCTCAAAACTAGTCAAGCTCATTTTTAACCAACTTGAACCATTCCAACAAATTTCAAATGACAAAACAAAGTTGTTCAAGTGGTCATTTGGCATTAGAAACAAGGAAATCAAAAAGTCAACTCTTAATCCCTATATTTCCTTAAAAAAGGCTATTAAGAAAAGCAAATATGTTTAACACACATTTAAGTTTTTCAAACCATTTAGAAAAGTTTTATATCACAATTAATTTCAACAAGCAACTCAAACATGCTTAAAAGCAAAATAAATGCATATTCAATTCAAGCTCACATTTTTTTTATAAGATTATGCAACATATGTCTGGTTATCAATGTTAGCCAAATTTTGCATAATCAATCAAGCATTCAAATTTCATCAAGAATAGGTAACTAAATTCAAATTCTCTTTAAATAAAGTTTAGAGGTTACCCATCTCCATTGTGTGTCTAGAGTATTCAATCTTCAATCTCACATTGTGGCTCTTTCCTTTAGCACACCTACAAGAGACAATCTCATTTGATTTTTGGTACCCAAATTGCTTTGGGTCCTTGAGAGTTAGTGAGCAAGTCTCTTGTTCCTTTAGGAACCCATACTAGCCTAATTCTAAATGGAACTTTTCTTTTAATAGGACAAGTATGTATAGTATGACCATGAAAATTACAAAAATTGCATTTAATCATTTTAGCACTTAAACTCTTATCTAAAGACTCTTGTTTTTCATTCATCAAAATATTAAATTTCTTTTTCAAATAAAAATTTCCTTTTTCTAAAGTTTTATACTTATTTTGAGAGGTTTCAAAATCCATTTTCAATTTTTCATTTTCTTTTTCCAAAACATTTTTTGCATTCATTAAAAACTCATTCTCTACATTCAACTTTGAAATCATTTTCTTATATTTCCTCTTCATTGATTCATATTCAAGATATAGCTCATTATAAGTATCTTGCAATTCATCAAAAGCATATGAATTTGAATCAATAGAATTAGAGGTTACCTCCGGATCTTCAAGAGCCATGAGACATGATGCATTTTGATTGGATTGTTGTCTTTCATGTATTTCATCCAATTTCTCCCATATCTCATTTGAGGTTAGACACTTTGATATCAAGTTGAATTTGTAGGAGTCAAGAGCTCCATATAGTAAGCACTTGGCCTTGGCATCATCCATTACTTACCTCATGCAGTTTGCATCATTTGAAGGAATTCCAAGCCCTTTTTCAACCACATTCCAAGCTCTAAAATCTTAGGCCATTATGAACATCTTCATCCTCTTTCTCCATTCACAAAATTCAAATTTATAAAACATAGGAGCTTTGACGACTTCCTCACCATCTTGAAACCTAAGTTGAGCCATAGGATCTTCACTCAAGGTGGTTAAACCTACAAAAAAGAGTGCAAAGCTCTGATACCAATTGTTAGCTTTTTAGGTGAGATGGTGATCCAAGATGGTGGTGATTTGGATTTTTTCAAAATTTTCCTAAATAATGATTTCAATATAGTTAAATGGAAATTAAAATAATAAGCACTTTTGATGAAAATATAATGCAAACAATAACAATTAATGAACCTAAAATCAAATATAAACAACAATAAATTGTAAGGAGATAGGAATAGAGAAATCAAACACACTAATTTATAGAGGTTCGATCCTTCTCCACAAGGCACCTACATTATCTCTTCTTGGTTATCCACACCAAGGCTTTAATCCACTATTCTTGAATTGAAAATACGACCTATCTTTTTCTTTCTAAGGCTTAAGATAGAAACCTCTACCTTTGCAGTATTTTACCTAATATCACTACAAAGCTCTCAAGATGATACCTCACCTCTTATTCTCTTCACCTTTGTATATCAAAGGTAATTTTGCAAACAATAGAACAACCTCTCTAAGGCTAAGTGTTTGCTAAGTTTAAGTACAAGAAAATGATGAATGAACAATAAATATAATTTGGATACAATAAATACAAAGATATGGACTTTGAAGCTCTAAAAACTCTTGATTCATCATTCTTTTTGGTATGTTGGAGTGCCCAATTTATAGAGAAATTGAAGGAGTAGCCGTTGGGGATGCTTGGGAGAAGAAAATAGCTGTAGAAAGAATGAAAAAATAGCCATTGGTGTGATCTACCTAGACCTGATCAATCCCTTCCTTTAAGGGGATTGATTTGGTTCAAGTTTTACACCATTTCATGCTTAAAAAGCACGACCGATCGCATCCCTTCCATTAGGAGATTGATCTTGTCAATGGTTGGGGATGGTTGTCTCCCTATTTTGTACTCTAACCACTATTTGATCATATCTTGAGTTATACAAATCCAAATTACAAACCATTTGAAGATTTAGAAACTATACTTAAAGGGCTTTCTTTCGATATTAAAGTTCATCACCTAATTCAGTGTGTACAAATTATAGTGAATTTTTCAAATTTACCCCTTGTGTAGTGTTTAGACAACTACAGATGTTAGTAAAATTCAAAATCTTTTCTTAGAAAATTTGGAATTTTGATTTGTTTGATCCATTAGAAAGTAGACTCAAAGAGCTTCCAAATGTATAAAATTAAAAATTAAAACTTTGTGAATTAATACCAAAAAATGATACAAATTCAATGTTGGAAAACTTTTGTTCTCGTAAAACAACTTTCTTAAGTTAATCTATTTCTCAAATCCAATATTATTAAAATTGTATTAAGTCCAAAATGAATAAATTCACTTTAAAACAACAATTGGACTTTCGTTTAAGCTTAAATAAATAATCTTTAAAGGTAGATTTGGTTTGAGAAATTGAAAACAAAGAAAGGTTTGTTTAAGCTTTGAAAATCATATATTATTTAGTACCAAAATATAAAACTTAAGAACATGTACTAAATAAATTCTTTTTTCAAAATCTTGATTCAAGCTTATTAGCTTAATGTTTTGTCATTTTCAAAATAAGGATCAATTCAAGGCTAACATTAAGAGATTTAAAATATAAATATATTTACCAAACTACTTCAAATAGTTATAACAATTTGAATAATTATTTATTTCAAATCATTATGACCATTTGTTTTGTCATAAAACAATTGTTTCTATTGATATAGTTTTATTGGAATAAAATAATGCTAGTTTATTAATATTCTAAAAATTAATAAGTAACGAATTTAAAAAATGAATCTATTGGCTTGACCAGTGCAAATAGTTATAACTATTTGAACAATTATCTATTTCAAATCGTTAACATTTTGTTTTGTCACAAGACAATTGTTTCTATTCATGCAAGCTTATTTGGAATAGCATAATCTAATTCATAATATTTCAAAAATTATAAGTAAGAGATTTAAAAACTAAATCTATTATCGAAAAGTTCAAATAGTTACGATTAGTTGAATAATTACCTATTTCAAATGCTATAAACTTTTGTTTTGTCATAAATAATTTTTTCTATTCATACAACCTTATTTCAATTAAAATAATACAAATTATTAATATTCATGCAATTAATAAATAAAGATTTAAAAAATAACTACATTTACCAAATAAATTCAAACAGTTGTGACTATTTAAATAAATATTTATTTCAAATCGTTATGACTTTTTGATTTTGTCATAAAAAAATTGTCTTTGTTCATACAAGCTTATTCGAATTAAAATAATATTAATTTATTAACATTTGACAATTAATAAGTAACAGATTTAAAAATAAATATGTTTATTAAAAAAGTTTAAATAGTCATAACTATTTAAATAATTATCTATTTTCAAATTGTTATGATCTTTTATTTCGTCATAAACAATTATATCAGTTCATATAGGCTTATTTGAAATAAAATAATACTATTTTATTAATATTCCAAAAGTTAATGAGTAAGAGATTTAAAAAAATAAATTTATTTACCAAACAGTTCAAATAGTTATGACTATCTGAATAATTATCTATCTCAAATAATATGACATTTTGTTTTATCATAAACCAATTGTTTTCTATTCATACAGCATATTCAAAATAAATATTACTAGTTTATTATATTTCAAAAATTAATATGTAAAAGATTTAAAAAATAAATCTATTTATCGAGCAAGTTTAAATAATTATGCTGGTTTGAACAATTATTTATTTCAAATAGTTATGATCCTTTGTTTTATCATAAAACAGTTGTTTCTATTCATGCAAGTTTATTTAGAATAAAATAATACTAATTTATTAATATTCTAAAAATTAATATGTAAGAGATTTTAAAAATAAATTTGTGTACTGAACAAGTTCAAATAGTCATATCTATATGAACAATTATCTATTTCAAATCGTTATGACCTTTTGTTTTGTCATAAAATAATTGTTTCTATTCATGCAAAATTATTCAAAATAAAATAACACCAATTTATTAATATTTTAAAAATTAATAAGAGATTTAAAAACTAAATTTGTTTACTGAAACAGCTTAAATAGTTATTATTATTGAATAATTATCTATCTAAAATCGTTATCATATTTATTTTGTTATAAAACAATTATTTCTTTTCATACAAGCTTATTTGGATTAAAATAATACTAATTTAATAATATTCCAAAAATTAATAAGAGCTTTGAAAAATAAATGTGTTTGCTAAACTAGTTTAAATAGTTAAGACTATTATAATAATTATCTACTTCAAATTGTTATGACCTTTTGTTTTAGTCATAAAACAATTATTTCAGTTCATACAATCTTTTCAGAATAAAATAATAGTAGTTTATTAACATTTAAAAAATTAATGAGCAAAATATTTAAAAAATATAAATCTATTTATCAAATATGTTCAAATAGATTAGACTATTTGGATAATTATCTATTTAAAGTCATTATGATCTTTTGTTTTGTTATAAAATAATTGTTTCATTTCATAAAAACTTATTAGAAATAAAATAACACTACTTTATTAATATTTCAAAAATTAATAAACAAGAGATTTAAAACTAAAGTTGTTTTCTAAACTAGTTTAAATAATTAGGACTATTGGAATAAATATCAATCTCAAATCATTATGATCTTTGTTTCCTCATAAAGCAATCATTTCTGATCATACAAGCTTATTTGGACAAAAATAATACTAATTTAATAATATTCCAAAACTTAGTGAAGGATTTAAAAAATAAATGTATTTGTCAAACCAGTTCAAATAGTTAGGACTATTAGAATAATTATTTATTTCAAATAGTTCTAACCTTTTGTTTAGTCATATAATAATTGTTTCAATTCATACACGCTTATTCAAAATAAAATAATACTAATTTATTAACATTCCAAAAATTAATAAGTAAGAGATTGGAAAAGATAAATGTGTTTACCGAACAAGTTCAAAGAGTTATGACTATTTGAACAATTATCGATTTAAAATTATTAAGACCTTTTGTTTTTTCATAAAACAATTGTTTTAGTTCAAAAAAGCTTATTCAAAAGAAAATAAATACTACTTTATTATTATTTCGAAAGTTAATAATTGAGAGATTTAAAAAATAAATTAGTTTACTGAATAAGTTCAAATAATTATGGCCATTTGACCAACTATTTATTTCAAATTATTATTACCTTTTATCTATCATAAAGCAATTATTTTTCAAAAAATAAATTTGTTTACCAAACCAGTTCAAATAGTTATGACTATTTGAACAATTATCTATTTCAAATTGTTATAACATGTTATTTTATAATAAAACAATTGTTTCTATCCATACCAGCTTATTTAGAATAAAATAATACTAATTTAGTAATATTCTAAAAATTAATAACTAATAGATATAAAAAATAAATCCATTTACCAAACCAATTCAAATAGTTAAGACTATATGAACAATTATTTATTTTAAATTGTTCTGACCTTTTGTTTTGTCATAAAACAATTATTTTAGCTCATCGAAGCTTATTTGAAATAAAGTAAAACTAATTTATTAATATTTGAAAATTTTATAAGAGATTTAGAAAATAATTTTATTTACTGAACTAGTTCAAATAATTATATCTATTTAAACAATTATCTATTTCAAATAATTATTAGTTTTTATTTTGTAATAAAACAATATTGTTTGTTAATATAAGTTTGTTCAAAATAAAATAGCACTAATTTATTAATATTTATCAAACCAATTCAAATAGTTATAACTATTTGAGCAATTATTTATTTCAAAGTGTTATGACTTTTTGTCCTATTATAAAGCAATAGTTTTTGTTCATACAAGCTTATTCGGATTAAAATAACACTAATTTATTAATATTTCAACAATTAATAAGTAAAATGTTTAAAACATAAATATGCTTATCAAACTAGATCAAATAGTCATGACTATTTGAATAATTATCTATTCAAATCGTTATGACCTTTTATTTTGTCATAAAAAAATCATTTTGATTCATATAAGCTTATTCAAAATAAAATAATACTAAGTTATCAATATTCTAAAAATTAATAATTAAGAGATTAAAAAATGAATATGTTTAATGAATAAATTTAAATTATTATGACTATTTAAACAATTATCTATTTGAAATTGCTACAACTTTTTGTTTTGTCATAAAATGATTTTTTTTTCTATTCATACAAGCTTATTTTGAATAAAATAATACAAATTTATTAATATTAAGACAATTAATAAGTAAAAGATTTGACAAATAAATCTATTTACCAAACAAGTTCAAATCTTTATGACTATTTGAACAATTATTTATTTCTAATTGTTATGACCTTTTGTTTTGTCATAAAGCAATTGTTTCTATTCATACAAGCTTATTCAGATTAAAAAAATATTAATTTATTAATATTTTGGCAAATAATAAGTAAAAGATTTAAAAAATAAATATATTTATCGAACAAGTTCAAATGGTCATAATTATTTGAGTAATTAATTATTTCAAATCAATGTGACCTTTTTTTTTTGTAATAAAACAATTGTTTTAGTTCATATAAGCTTATTTGAAATAAAATAATACTAATTTATTAATATTCTAAAAATTAATGAGTAAGAGAATTAAAAAATAAATCTATTTACCAAACATGTTTAAATAGTTATGCTATCTGAATAATTATCTATTTCAAAACATTATGACTTTTTATTTTGTCATAAAATAGTTGGTTCTATTCATGCAAGCTTATTTCGAATAAAATAATATAAATTTATTTATATTTAAAAAATTAATAAGTAAAAATTTAAAAAATAAATATATTTTTTGAACACATTCAAATAGTTATAACTATTTAAACAATTATCTATTTCAAATTGTTATGACCTTTTGTTTTGTCATAAACCAATTGTCTCTATTCATAAAAGCTTATTCAGAATAAAATAATACTAATTTATTGAAATTTCAAAAAATAATAAGTAAAAGATTTAAAAAATAAATATGTTTATTGAGCAAGTTCGAATAGTTATGACCCTTCGAATAATTATTTATTTCAAATCATTTTGATCTTTTGTTTTGTCATAAAACAATTGTTTCTATTCATACAATTTTATTTGCAATAAAATAATACTAATTTATTAATATTCTAAAATTAAGAAGTTGGAGATTTAAAAAACAAATCTACCTACTGTAAAAGTTCAAATAATTATGTCTATTTGAATTGTTATCTATTTCAAATCATTATGACATTTTGTGTGTCATAAAATGATTGTTTCTATTCATACAAAATTATTAAGAATAAAATAATACTAATTTATTAATATTTCAAAAATTAATAAGAGATTCAAGAATTAAATCTGTTTATCAAACCAATTCAAATACTTATGACTATTTGAACAATTATCTATCTCAAATCATTATGATCTTTGTTTTGTAATAAAACAATTGCTTCTGTTCATACAAACTTATTCGAAGTAAAATATTGCTAAATTAATAATATTCTAAAAATTAATAAGAGCTTTGAAAAGTAAATGCGTTAATTGAACCAGTTCAAATAATTAAGACTATTAGAACAATTATCAATTTGAAATTAAGATTTTGAATATCCTACCTTTATTTAATTTATCAAACAAGTTCAAATAGATTTGACTATTTGAACAATTATCTATTTAAGTTGTCATGACCTTTTGTTTTGTCATAAAACGTTTGTTTCATTTCATAAAAACTTATTCGAAATAAAATAATATTACTTTATTAATATTTCAAAAATTAATAAGCAAGAGATTTAAAACTAAAGTTGTTTTTTGAACTAGTTTAACTTTTTTATAGTTATGACTATTTGAACAAATAGCAATCTCAAATCAATATGATCTTTGTTTTCTTATAAAATAATTGTTTCTAATCATACAAGCTTATTTGAATAAAAATAATATTAATTTAATAATATTCCAAAAAATAGTGAAAGATTTAAAAAATAAATGTATTTGCTGAACGAGTTCAAATAGTTATGACTATTAGAACAATTATCTATTTCAAATCATTCTAACCTTTTATTAATATTTAGAAAATTAATTAGTAAGAGATTTAAAAAATAAAACTGTTTACGAAACCATTTCAAATAGTTTTGACTATTTGAATAATTATCTATTTCAATTTGTTATAACCTTTTATTTTGTCATCAAACAATTGGTTCTATTCATACTATTTTATTCAGAATAAAATAATACTAATTTAATAATATTCCAACACTTAATAACTAAGAAAATTAAAAAATAAATCTAATTGTCGAACCCTTTTAAATAGTAAGACTACATGAACGATTATCTATTTCAAATCATTATGACCTTTTGTTTTGTCATAAAATAATTGTTTTTAATCATACATGCTTATTCAAAATAATATCAATTTATTAATATTTCAAAAATTAATAAGTAAGATATTTAAAAAATAAATCTATTTATCGAACCAGTTCAAATAATTATAACTATTTGAGTAGTTATCAATCTCAAATCATTAAGATCTTTGTTTTGTCATAAAACAATTATTTATGATCATAGAGCTTATTTTGGTAAAAATTACTACTAATTTAATAATATTTCCAAAAATTAATAAGTAAGAGATTTAAAAAATAAATATGTTTGTCGAACCAGTTTAAATAGTTTAAAAACTATTAGAATAATTATATATTTTAAATCATTTGACCTTTTGTCTAGTTAGAAAATATTTGTTTCATATCTTACAATCTTATTCGGATAAAATAATCCAAATTTATTAACATTTGAAAAATTAATAAGGAAAAGATTTGAAAAAATAAATCTGTTTATCGAACAAATTCAAATAGTGATGACTATTTGAACAATTATTTATTTAAAATCATTATAACCTTTTGTTTTGATATAAAACAATTGTTTCAGTTCATAAAAGCTTATCCAAAATAAAATAATACTAATTTCTTAATATTTCAAAAATTAATAAGCAAGAGTTTAAAAAAATAAATTAGTTTACCAAACAAATTCAAATAGTTACAACTATTTGAACAATTGTCTATTT